>JABFIG010000012.1:0-253715 GCA_017139545.1 Ambrosiella cleistominuta | reverse complement strand
TATTTGACAAGCGCGGCCATGCGGCGTAGGCCAATTCAGAATATATCTTGGAAACTGTCTGTGTCCGGGATGTCTGTCGTCACATTATATAGGTCTCGTATTTTACCGTCAGAAAAGACCAAAAAAAAGAAAATAAATACATCAATTACATCATTGAGACTCAACAAGAAAAATTGCTAAATAGGGTAATTGCACCTGTGACAAAATAAGCACATTTTTCGTGTAAGGAGGATTCATGGTAGGAGGTAATTGCCTGTTTGCAGACTTCGGTGGGGGAAGAAGGGAAGAAAGGGAGATGACAGCGAGGTTTCATGCTACGTATCATAGCGATAGATGGATATTCTCAGAGGCCTATTATCTAGGTTGGTAAACAGACAGAGAGATTGACGGAAAGAAAAAGAGTGAGTAAGAAAACCATAGCAAATAAACAAAGCTGTGCAACAACTGACTACAAGTTATCTCTCGAATCATCAAAATCACACCAGGCCCCACTAAATACTAAATCCATTTACAATCCCAGTCTTCCCCCGCAACAGCGGGGTTCCACATACCCCAGAAATTTTCTCTTTTTTTACTTTAATTTTCCCCAGATTTCGTTTCTCTGCAGTTTTCTCTCTTTTCTTCCCTGTAAAGTGCGACATTACCGCATCACAAGACTCGATTCCTCCGACAGGCGCTGTATATCTTTTTTTGCTGATCCGGTTGTGTTTGTCTTTGTAGACTGCTGTGTCACTTTTGCCGAGTCGCTGGTTCTGGGATACTCTCATAGTCTTTGATCTTGGCCTTGCCAAGTCGATATAAGCTTCTGTTCTTAACATCACCAGTCAGAATACTTCTGTGGTTGTGAAAATCTTATTCTATAGTAGACGAAAAGAATGGCCTTCTTGGCTTCTTCTTCTTCTTCTCCAACTTAGCGACGGCTTACTTCCCACCAAGACGAACGACAAGCCTTGACAACTTGACAAGGAAACTAATTCCTTTCAAATTCTGACCGCTGATTGGCTCGTTGCAATAGTCTAATTGCTTAATAGCTGTCAGCAATTCCAAAGACCATCCCGCCACCACGCCTGTAAGCGGCCCTACTAAATTCAGCTATCAAGCCCACAAGCCCAGCGAATGGCAAAATTCGTCACTTGGGAAAGGAAAGCCCTGTAGCTCACAGGCTGATACATAGACGCCTCCGGCAGGAGAAGCAGTCAAAAAGTATATGCCACCCCCCCCTGTATAACTCAGTCTGGTTTTGTTTCGAGGACCCCGGATCCGTGCCACCCAGAGCAGAGCAGAGCGGATGTAGTGGCCCCGTGACTCAAGAGAAGATGGAGGACAGATGATGGAAGCGATGGGGGTGTTGGAAGATGGTGGATATATAAAGAGGGGGATTCCCCCGAGATGGGACAAGGTGGAGATAGATATAGTTGTATTCTCTATTACTTTCTTTGTCACTGGCATATATCGAAATCCGGGATTTCTTGTGTGTGTTTTTTTTTCGTCTTACCATGCAACATCTATACATACCAATCGACAACATACACTAAATTGATATCTTTGCCTCCTTACATATACTTGACCACAAACTTGACCACAATGAGTCTCAATAAACAAGAGACTGAGGGCTTGTAAGTATACCTGGCAGTCGGCTATCTTGCTATTATAGTTCTATTATTTCTAATATTTCCACACAAAAAGTGACCTCAAGGGCTCTGCCTTCCACGACGAGGATGCCAACCGCTCCAACTCTGAGCAAAATCTCGAAGCCAAGTAAGTTCCAACTCCCTCTTCCCAAACCATCTAACCATCTCTAACCTTCACCTCACCCCTACAGAATCCAAAACCCTCTCGAAGGCATCCCCTATGCCACTCTCATGGAAAATGTCTCCACCTTCTGCTCCCGCTACAACCTCACCTCCCACGAAGATGTCTTCCGCCGTGGTGCTCTAATCGCCCAAGACCCCGCCAACTGGCAAAAGATCGCCGGCCGCGAAGCCCTCGATGACAATGAAAAAAAAGCCCTCATCGATGAAGTCGAGCATCGCTGGCGCATGCCCGCCAAGCTGGTGATGACGATTGCCACATGCTCGATTGGCGCGGCGGTACAGGGATGGGATCAGACGGGGACTAACGGGGCAAATTTGTTTTTTCCGCAGCATTATGGGATTAAGGATGACCAGTGGTTGGTGGGGGTGATTAATGCGGCGCCGTATTTGGCGTCGGCGGGGATAGGGTGTTGGTTGTCAGATCCGGCGAACCGGTGGCTGGGTCGTCGTGGTAGGTTTTTGAGACATTCACTTGTTGTAAAGGATCCTTTCTAACATTAAAAATTTCACAGGCGTCATCTTCATCTCTGCAAACCTCTGCCTCTGGCCTCTGCTCGGTTCCGCCTTCTCTCAAACCTGGGAAGAACAGCTCATAACCCGTCTGCTGATGGGCATCGGTATGGGCATCAAGGCCTCAACCGGTAAGTTCTTCCAAATACTTTTCCCTTCCCTGTCTGAGGATTTATGGTCCTGTCATCTCGTGGCAACTCCGAGTTACCCGATTGGGTTTTCGTCCTTTGGCCATATTGGGCCCTATCCCACACTTGTCAGCGGCTATCAAATCAAACACAATGCCACCATCGGGACAAACTCTCGAGAAACGCCTGGTTTTCTACAGTGAGCATGCGATGCTAACCATGTGACTTGTATCCTACAGTTCCCGTCTACGCAGCTGAAAACTCGCCCGCCGCCATCCGCGGAGCCCTAGTGATGTCGTGGCGTAAGTAATCACTCTTTTTTTTTCTTTTTGTTTTTGCCTCTTCTCCAAAATTCTCTATTCTCGATCTTTCGATCACAGTCGTGGTGGATTGTGGATTTTTTTTTCTTGGGTGTTAATGGTTATTTCTCAATTGGGATATTTTCGCCACGTTTGCCCCACGACGATCCCTGCGTGCAACGTGGAGAGACTTCCCCACAAACACGGCTCGACCCTAAGCGAATGAGAATCTCTCAATTTTTTCTCTCAAAGCTTGGCTTATCCAACCCTAACCCTTTAAATATACTCAAGAAAACCATGCTAACTTACACGATACAGAAATGTGGGTCGCTTTTGGCATCTTCCTCGGAACCGCCTTCAACATGGCCGTCTACTACGCCTCCAAGGAAATCAACTGGCGCCTCATGCTCGGCGCCCCCGCCATCCCCGCCATCCCCCTCATGCTCCTCATTTACTTCTGCCCAGAATCCCCCCGCTGGCTCATGAAAAAAGGCCGCTACGAAAAAGCTTGGGAGTCCATGCTACAACTGCGCAACACCCCCGTGCAGGCCGCCCGCGACATATACGCCATCCACGCGCAATTTGAAATTGAGGCTGAGCTGCACAAGAACACCAACTATGCTAAGCGTCTGTATGAGCTGTTTTCCATCCCGCGAATCCGCCGGGCGACTTTGGCAGCGAACACTGTGATGTTGGCCCAGCAGTTGTGTGGGATTAACATTATTGCTTTTTACTCGTCGACCATCTTTGAGCAGTCGGGCTTCACCGAGTTCCAGGCGCTTGGTGCCTCGTTTGGCTTCGGGTTGATCAACTGGCTTTTTGCCTTCCCGGCTTTTTACACTATTGACACCTTTGGTCGTCGGTCGCTACTACTATTTACCTTTCCCAACATGATGTGGACGCTGATTGCCGCGGGTCTCTGCACTTTGCTGGACGGCACAGCGAAATTGGCCACTGTAGCTATGTTCGTCTACATGTTCGCCATATTTTATTCGCCTGGTGAAGGCCCCGTGCCGTATGTGTATTCCGCTGAGGCATATCCTCTTTCCCACCGTGAGGCCGGCATGGGCCTGTCTGTGTCGACTACTCTTGGTTGTGCGGCACTGCTATCAATTACATTCCCCGAGATGCTCCACAAAGTGGGCTCCGTGGGCTCCTTTATGATTTATGCCGGTTTCAACGCGTGGGCATTCATCATGATTTTCTTGTGGGTTCCCGAGACGAAGCAGCGGACATTGGAGGAGTTGGATGCGGTATTTAGTGTACCAGTGTCTAGGTTTATGAAGTATCAGTTTACGGAGCAGCTGCCGTATGCTTGGAAGAGGTATGTTTTGCGGAATAAGGCGGCGGAGCCGCGGCCGTTGTATGAGTTGTCGCAGTATGAGAAGACTCGGATTGCGACGCAGAATGCCAGTTCGGGGGGTGTATAGGCAATAATGGGACAGAACTAAAGTAAAAAGAAAAGGAAATGAACGGTAACGGGTGGAAATTCGTGACGAAGTCATTTTCGGAGTTTCCATATATATCTATTTAGTTTCAGTAATAGCAATCAATATTTCAAGTCAAAATCAGCTGATAGTCGTGGGAACAATTTTCAATCTTTATATCCTTGTTGTTTGACAGAATATCCATGGTCTAAATGAAATGCAACACAGAACTTATATTCAAGGAGAACGATTCAGATTTAAAACTTGCTATATACTAAACTTGGTCTAATGGCCAAACCCCCAAGTATTACAAAACATACTTCTTAATGGCCTCCTCCACCGAAATCTGCTTAATCCCCACAACATTATTATCTACCTTCTTATTCGCATGCCCCGCCCCATCCGCAAAAACATAAGTCTTCAATCTATACACAAACGCCAATCCATACCCCGCCTTCGCCCCCTCCGCCACCGCCTTCTCTTCCAACGACTGCGCCGTCACCCTCTCCACCGCCAACTTTGCCCCCGTCAACTTCTCATACGCCGCCACTAGTTCGTTCTGGCTGCTCTCAAGTGTCTGCACCGTCAGGTACTTGTTCTTGGTGCCTTCTGGGTTCCGCAGGGCGCCAACGACGGCCCTGGCGACATCAGCCAGGATGGTTGCGCCCCACTTTTCGTTCCCAGAGTCGATGATGGTGACGGTCTTCTTCTCGGCGTCGATACCATAGAAGCCAAAGTTCTTCCAGATCCAGTCAAAGAAGGGCCCGGTGGAAATAGCCGTCCACGAAAAGTGCAGGTTCTTCTTGGCTTGTTCATTGGCATAGTCGACCGCCTTGGCTTTGTCGCCGACATACGCCGCAAATGGGTGATCCCCAATCGTCTGCGTGTTCACGCCAAACTCATCAAGGACAAACCGCTTGGCACCCGAGGCAACAACGGCATCGGTGATGAGGTTGAGGGCGGCGAGGCTGGGGGGGTGGATGGTGGAGACGACGGCGTCGTGGCCTTTGAGGGCTTCGGTGAGGGACGAGAGAGAGGTGATGTCGGCGCGCTTAACGGTGACGTTGGGGGGGAAGGTGGCGGTGGAGGTGGGGCGGGTGATGACGGTGACAGTGAAGTTGGCGGCGAGGAGGGCTTGGACGGTGGGGGTGCCGACATTGCCGGAGGCACCGATGATGGCGACAGTCTTGATGGAGGACATGTTGGGTAGAGAGAAAATAAAATAGTGCTGGATGTGTTGGGAAACAAAAGTAAGATGTAGAAGTTTGTGTTTGTGTTTGTATTTGTGTTGTGTTGTGTTGTGTTGTGGACGAGATGGATTGGAAGTCTGAAGTTTCCGGAAATCAAGCCGGTATTTATATTATTTGATAATCTACCTGTGATTACCACTTGCCACCGTGATTTCAAATGAAATTCTCCCTCTCCTTCTCCAAAATATGCCGCCATCCATCCACCATCTATCACCATCCCCATTCAATTACACCATCCTCCCACCCGACTAACACCATTTCGCATTTTTTCCTCACTTAACCCATATGATAACTAAGCATTCCCGACCTAGTAATCTGCCCCACATTTTCCAACGTCGTTCTTTCCTTCTCTTTCCGCGCGTTAGTCGAATACGGTAAAATACGAAATAGGGAAAACAGCACCACTTTTTGGGAAATACGCAGATGTTGATCATACTGATAATCTTGATCGAATTGCGTGATTAGCAAAATGGCGTGAGTATTCAGGAAGCTGGCGAATCCGGAATTGCCGTTATTTCGTCAAGATAGATAGTTATTGTGTCTTTTAAATGAATTGCCAAGCACTTTCTCAAAAATGAGAGCGGTGTTTGTTAGGGTTATTATTTATAGTTGGTAACAACCAGTAACCCTGCGTGTGGGAGAACCTTGGTCCTGGAGGAATGCAGTAAAGGTTGGCTGGTCAAAAGCTGCTAGCCGGTCGATGGACCCTGGGGATCTGAGAGTCTAGTAAATTCGATGCTTACGGAAGCCGAAGTGGACAAAACTAGTAATCAACTGTTAGCTGGGATTGCTGCAATTCAAAATATATATCAGCATTGTCCTCCGCTTACCGATGATGAAAACCCAACTTATTCAGAGCCAAGCTTTTTTTTTTTGTTTGTGGCTTTGTTGTGTTGCTTGTCGATAACGACAATGCCGATCAACAAAGTTGATCATCTCGTCCATCTCCGCCATCATCACAAGTGATAACCCTTCTCCGTTTCATCGCTTTGCTCTCGCTCTCTGCCGACACATAACATGTCATCCCCCATTCCCCCCCATCTCCAATTAACCCTTATAAAATAACCCTCGACTCATATTGGGCCTTCATCTGCTCACTATAATTTCCCTCAACGTCCCTGACAACTGCCGGCTATGCCTAATTCTCTGATGTTCCCTCCCCCCCGCCGACTGAGCACGAATGGACATATCCAGCATGGCGTCGGGCTCTATGCCGCGTTCGAAGCGGGCCATGCGCATGCGGGAGAGTTCCTCGAGGGTGAGGAAGAGGTAGGTAAGGGTGGTAGCTTTATGTTGGAGGAGGTGGAATTCGTCGTCGGAGATGAGGTGGAAGATGTCGGTGGGGTAAGGGGGTGGAGGTGGGAGGAGGGAGGTTGGTGTGGAGGGCATTTTTTTTTCTTTGGGGAGGGGGGGAGCAAGTATGTGAGTGTGTCTGTGTGTATGTATGTGTAGGTGAAAGTTGTCGTATGCAGTTTTGTGGGGTGTGTTCACGTGATTACGACTGGATTGATTGAAGCTCGTGAAGATGGCGACGCAGGAACACTCCTAAAGAGAAAAGAAATTGAGACTATAAATCGCTGCTAATTATTAACAAAAGTAAAAAATCCGATTGATCAATCTTAGAACAAATATCTCGCTCGCTTCAACCCGGGGAACATCCTCTGCTTATGTATTTATCTCTTCTCCCCCTCATCGCCTATGAGGCCCCCTCCGCCTGCCAATACCCAAGTCTTCTCCCCACGCAACATGCAAATCCCTTTACAAGCCCAATCATCCATCCATTCCTCTTCCTGCCTGCCCGCTCCTGACCCCCCGCCTCGTATCCGGCCTGTCATGTCCATGAGAGACAAGCCTCCAGAAGTGTGGGAGTCCTAGTCCTTGACCCCTCCACTTTCCTCACACATGCGGAACCATGACACCACAGCGTTATGCGCCGAAACCATGATTCCGTTTCTTTTGTTGTCTCTTGCTCTTGTTTATTATTTATTCTCCGAAGAAAGGAAAGAAAAGAAAACATCTCGCAAGTACAATGCAGGTGGAGGTCTGAGATGTGAGATAGAGACAGGGAGCAGCTGTCTGGTTCGCTGGGGCTGGTAGCGAGCCGGGGAATTGTTGCGGAAGGAGGGAGGCTTAAAAGGTTATTTTGTGACTTTTCTGTCAGCTATATTGTCAGCCGGGAAAACGTATATATGTATGGCTTCTTGAAGCAAACAGATATATTGAGATTGAGAGCATCAGACAGAAAAGACAAGATCTGCGATGCAAATATCGGGACATGCTGTTGTTTCTCCTGTTGCGTACGTCTTTCTTACCGAGTAAAAAGAAAAGTACGTTGAGCCCCCGATTAATCCCCTTTCTCGACCAACGCACCGCATACATCAACCAAAAACCACCCTATAAAAGTATATCCCCAAGTTTATCAGGCTTCAGTATTAATTCTCTCTTCCATTAAATCCTCCCCTCAATATATGTATTCATCTCCGCACTCCGCAGCGGGGGAAGCGGCGTAACTCATATAAATCCGGAAGTGATCGGCACAGGTGACCGGGGGGTTTTTTTTTTTCTCTTAAAGCAGAGGCCACAAAGCAGACGTTAAACACACAAAAAGAAATCACTTTAACCAACCAGAGAAACTTGAAGCCCAATATTGGAAACCAGAAACTTTTGCCACCCACAGACTATTCATCTACATATTTACACAGCATTGAAACATGGCCAACGATTGATCGGCGGGGTTGAGGAGGGGGCCTTTATCAAATTATTGGGTAATTCCTTTTTTTTTTTCTTATTGTTGCTTGTGTTCCCTCTCCTTTACAGCGTTTGATATTGGATTCAGATTTTCAATGGTGGTCCTATAGTCTTGCACACAAAGGCGCCTTTCGGATCTGGCGGTCTCCAGAGCTTCAACATATGACACCATATACCCGAAGCGCCGACCATTCCTCCAATTGTTTCAGCTTATCGTGTGCATCTTTACTCATTCTCGTGAATCTCCCCGCTTCTCCTCACTTCTCTCTCCATTCCCTCCTCCATCTTTTCTCAAAATGACGCATCAATGCCTTAAGTAATTCAACCCACCTTGCATTAGAAACGGGAGTAGGCTAACCCCTCACTAGGGTCTGCCCCCGTTTGAGGAAAAATGTGGGTTGATGTTGCTTTTTAGGATAGACGGAACGGGAGAAAGAAACGCAAAGAAGAGGATAAAGGGTCTTGAGAGCGACGAGGAGAAGAGGGACAATATGCGATAAGGGAGATATGGTGAACGGATACCTGGCAGCATCGGCTTTGTGTGAACATTGGGTGGCCATGGTAAATGGGTATTTTGGATAAGATGGTGAACCCTAGTGTGTATACGGATTAGGGTCTATATGATTTGAAATATATATGCATTCCCAAGTAACAATGACGAAGCCACTAGGTCATTCGGAAACTTCCAACAATGAGGCATTGGCAGTGATGTCGTCCTATATATAAGAAAACGGTCTCGTCCGTGTCTTGTATTTTATTGCATAAAGAAACACTTGCACTAATTTTGCCATGAATCATATCCTAGACGGCTATACCCCGCTCCAGTAACCCTATTTGCCCCACGGCCGCCGCCTCGGCTCATGATCCCATCGGAATCTTGGCTTGTGCAGGCGGCCCGTCTTGTTACAAACCGCAACGTGCGAAAACTGGCCACATTGTAGATATTTATAAGCCGATGGATGCTACCTTATCGGTTTCTGAGTCTGACAGACCTTGTCTGTGATTGCCAAGAATACGATTAAAGGCAATTTCGGACTTGGCTCCGAGTGGACAAATTAAGACATAGAGAGAGAAAGAAGGAGAAAAAGAGAGTCAAGATCTCGGATGTTAAAAAGGAGAATACGAGAATGCCATTTGGCAGCAGGATGACAACAGAAGAAGTTATGGCCGAGAATAGGGATGATGGTATTACAAGATATCTGAATCGGGAAAACCATCTTATTATACTTGATTGATATCCAGATATTGATCCCCGAGACCAAACCCTTATAACTACCAACCCACCCGTGCGTCTTCCTTTTCCATTGTCAAGCCGTGTCCCTTCTTAAATCCGTCTTACTAATACTAAAGGCAAGACAATCCGTTTGTACTACATCTTGCACCTCGAATTTCGTATCTCCGCATTGAACGCCTCTGCTTTGCTTATCAATACATTAAAAATACATACACGTTGCAGTGGGTATAGTCGTCGTTTGTAAATACAAACCTAACAAACGGGTCGCTTATAAATTTGAACAAAGGGAGATGCCGGGGGATGTGCCTGGCTAGTAGGCGTGAAGGATGAAGGGGTCCGGGGAGGACAGGATGATGGAGTTGGTTTCAGGATTTGTGAATACGATTCGGGGAAGGATGATTTACTAGTGTTGGGGAAGAGCCGATGGGGTCGATTCCTGTCATTACCACGACTTCATAGCAAGTAGACACATTGACTACATGATCCTCAATACAGCCTTGCCGATACACAAATCTCGCTTGGTCTCTTACACTTGCAAATCACCGCCACCATCACCACCACCACCGCCATCACCGCACCTCCCCAATCTCTGCCCGTCCCCTTCTTTCTCTCCCATCGAAACCCCCCGAACCTTCCATCCCGTTTAAACGTTATTCCTTCCCCATTGTAAATAACAAGCCAACTCAAAAGAATACGAAACTAGGCAAGTCGGTGGGTCTCTTTTTTTTTTAAGCTTCTGTCGAAAAGCCCTGTTCGTTCCCGCTTTGACCGACCTTTGACAAAGTGATAAACACCATAAGGTAAAAAAAAAAACAAGCCAACGAATCAGGATACGATAGTGAGAATGTGGTGTCGGTGCGACGGATAGTCCTATCGTTGGGGGTATGAGAGAGAGAAGGTGTCGAAGGAAAGAGGAGGACAAAGTGTATAAATAGGGAAGGGAGTCCCGTTGAGTTTTTTTTTTTCTCTTCTTCTATTATTCCTCATCACCAACATCACCATCGAACAAGCATTCTTCATCAACTCTTTTATAATCCATTAACCACATCTTTACTTCTTATATCCTTTTATTTCCTAACCACAACCCCCACCCACCGCCAAAATGTCCGTCACTTTCTACGACGCCTACATCAAACCCATCACCCTCCTTCTCTCCTCCAACAAATCCATCATCGCCAAAGCCGAAACCTGGCTTGCCGCGTCGTCCATCGACGAAAAAGACCTCCTTCTCAACACCCGCCTTGCCCCCGACATGTTCCCCCTCGCCTTCCAATTCCACATCACCATCAGCGCCGTCACCAGTCTCGTCGCCCGCCTGCGCGGCGAGACCCCCGCCAACGTCGACTTCAACTCGTACACATCCTTCAAGGCGGTCAGCGCGGCGTTGGAGGTGGCCGAGGAGGCGATTAAGAGTCTGACGGTCGAGGAGGTAGAGGCGGGGAGAAAGAAGGTGGTGGAGTTGAATTTGGGACCGATGGTCAAGTATGAGACGACGTGGGAGGGGCTGATTTTGGGGTATAGTTTGCCGAATGTTAACTTTCACACGGTGACGGTTTATGCTATTTTGAGATCGAAGGGGTTGGATTTGGGGAAGGCAGATTTCATTACTCCGTTCTTGGGGCCGGTGCTGAGCCAGGCCAAGAACATTACTCCTGCTGCCGAGAGCTCTTAGGCGGTTGTGCTACTGGATAGTGTCATGATTAGCCGGTATGATTATGATGAATAAATTATAGTGTACGATGCCATTGTCTATGGTGCTATGAATGTTGAGGGGATTTTTGTACGTGTTGTTTGTCTACTGTGATGTGTGTTTGGCAGTCCGATGATGTCATGACGGTTGGTGTTCATATGTGAAAAGTGTTGCTCAACAAACAAGATACAATTCCAATAACAAAGCTTGAGCTGATCCTGTATTATTAAAATAAAAGAAAAAGGGTATACCCAACTCCACAATCAAAATCCATATAAAAAACAACCCAATAACCCTCTCGTCTAATTCATCGGATCATGCGGCAGAAAATTCCCAATAATCAACGTCGGCATCTTGTAATCATCCCGATGAATCATAAACGAGAACGCACAATTCATCGTTGCCGCCGCCACCGAGTCTTTGTCCGGGCTCTTGATGGCGCAGGCGGTCAGCAGGGTGTCGTGGTCGGGGTCGAAGGCGATGGTTTCGAATTCTTCCCAGTAGCGAACCATGGAGTCTTCAGTCATGATTTGGTGGAGGGCAATGGAGCCCTGGATGTGGCAGGTTAGTCTCTATATGCTGTTGTTCACCTCACATATATATAAAAGAAAGAAAAGAAAAACTTACATCGCGCAGCTTTTCAACTGGAACCCCCAATATCTCCGCCATCTCCTTATTCCCTCGGAAAATCTCCCCCGTCCGCCGCCACAAACACGCCGGCACCGCCATGCTCGCAAACACCCGGTCATATTCAAGCAACTGTGTCTCAAACCACATCTCTACAAACACCAACTCGACATCCGTCAGCCCCTGGGCAATCTCGCGGAACTTGGGCCGGAACCGGTCAAGGCAGCGGAGGATCTTTTGCTTGCTGGCCGGCGCAATGTGGCTGTCAAGGTAGGCCGAGAGTTTCTGGTAGCCGCGGACGTAGTTCCAGGGCTTCAGGAGGCCTGCTTCGTGTTTGGCCTTGAGGAGACGCTGCATGCGTTCTTCTGGGTTGGTATTGCCGCCAGTAGGGTCGGCGGCTTGCAGGTAGAAGTCGCGGGCGGCCTTGTCGCGGTCGCGGGGGGTGTTGGCGATTATTGCAGGGCCGAGTGAGGCTGGGAGGGCTGAAGGGTGTGAGGATTGTTGTTGTTGGTTCTGCTGGTGCTGGTGATGGTGGTTATGGTGCGAGGTTGATCTGGGGCCGGGCGGCGGGCCCATGGAACGGTCGATTTGGTGGATCTGGATGCCGAGGGCGTCAAGGCGGTTCGGGAGCCCGACAGGGATAGAAGTGGAAGAGGCCGAAAGTGATGAGTTATTTCTGTTGAAGCCGTTAAGCAGATCGGCGGGCTGAGCAGTCTGCGGAGTAGGCCCGGAGACAGGAAGATCTGTGAAAGTTATCGAAGAAGCTGCTGCTGCCGTCGAAGGGTCCGGGTGGGTCAGGTCGGGCAGAGCGGTTTTGTCGTCGAGCATGCTGGTGTTGAGAAAGTCGTTGAGAAGATTAAACTCGTTGTTGACTTCAGTGGCGCCGGCGAGGTAATTGTTGGGGTAGGTGGCGAGATCGCCAAAGTGGTTGTGGCCCATGAAGAGCTCCGAGATGTTGGCGACTGGAGGGTGCGGCGGCGGCCATGGGTTAATACGGGGAATGGTGTAGTGGTGGGGACATTGGTGGTAGTGGTGGTGATTGTAGTAGTAGTGAGGGTAGGAATGCATCTTGTATGTTGTTTTGGGATGGTGAGACGGAGGGTGGGGGGAGGGGGCATATAGTGAGAATTGAATATTGTGTGTAGTGCAGAGACAGAGAGGTCACGGGAGAATCAAAAGAGGATGGAATAAGACGGAGACTATAAGGACAAAAGGACAATACTGTGGTTGGGCAAAAGGCCAGGTCGTTGACTAGTGTGTGATGTCGTCCTTTTCTAGCTGGGCCTTATACAACTTATGTATATATATATATATAACACGGACGACACACCGGTGCCTTTCTCCTCGCCAGATATAAGCGAGGACTTTACCGTGTTACAGTATATATGCACACGCAAAGGTCGAGGTCGATGATGCAAACGGCTGCTCGGCCAGTTTCAGTGGCAACGGCAACAGTAGGTGGTCTCTGGGGGAGGATACAAGAGAGAGAGAGAAGTGGTGATAATCAGCAGTAGAGAGTACAGAATGTGTAGTAAAAAGACAGACAACAAGAAGCAGGTCAAGAGATAACAGATGCGGGGCATCCAACAACCTAAATAGCATCGTTCCCAGCCTTGGCCATGGCCTCTCCCATACACACATATGTTCTTCTGTCCACCTTATGGCATCGTCTCATCATCATGGCATGGCATAATATGACTGCCTGGTGGCTCACTGACTGGCTTCCCCATGCTGACTCGAGAGGCTCCAAGATCTCAATCACCCTGTCATCACGCATCCATCAACACCACCACCAGTGAAAAGCCAAGAGGTCGCTGTGATGCTCAGTCACTCACTTACTCACAAATAGACCCTCCCTCCACTAAGAGCGTACAAAACTACCCTCTACTCGAGACTCTGCCCCCCCTCCCCCGGCTGAACAAACACACTTGCTTCAGCCCCATGTTTGTGTGTCTGGACCGACCCCATGAGGTCGGTATAGCGATAAGCGATAAAGTGCGTCCACACTGGTGTTTCTTAGTTGGATGGGCAGCCAAACACTTGCTCAAGCAGCTTGTCAACCACGACTTAGACCCAGACCCAGACTCAGACCGCATTGTCTCCTTATCTCATCGTCCCACTATTCTCCCTGATAATCGTTCGTTTTCTCCCGTCTCGACTGGACAAATTCATGGCCTCCCCTCGACTGATTTGCTTCCTTGCCGCAAAAACAGTCCATGTCAGGTCACGCCAAACAAGGAAACCTCACACCACCGCCACTACCATTATAGCTTCCTTCCTTTTGGCCTTTGGCTGACTGTTTGTGTCACCATACCAAGGAAGTGTGGAGGGGGAGGGAAGGGGCCAAGGCCTTTCTCTCAGTTTATTTGGTAGACTCTTTAAAAGGAAGTAAAGTAAGGGTTACAAGATGCAAAACCTGAAGGGAATATGACAAAAAATAAGAAGAAAAAAACACTTACATGGATTCAACCCATTGCCACTCCCGCCCGTTCCCGTTCCCGTCCCCGATCCCCCGGAACTCTCTCCACTTAACCCTGAACCAACCAACCCCAGCAGATTCCCCCCTAATCCAAAAGCTCCGGGCCCCCCTTCATCAACCCCGGTGCCCGCACTTTTGGGCAGAATATGCTGTGGTTGCTGTTGTTGTTGCTCCTTTGGCGACTGAGATCTTCTAACAGAAGATTCGGCGGGAGCCGCTGTTGACACTGATGATGAGGGTGGGGCAGCGGCAGAAGCAGTGGTGGGTTTCTTTTTGTCTTTTTCGGAGGCGCGTTTTTCGTCATGGCAGAGGTGACCAATGTTTCGTTTGACACAACGAGTACAGGGGCGTTCCTATGATGTGGATGGTTAGGTTTGTCTATGTGTCTATACTTATAGTGTGTGATGTAGAGGTAGATGCATGTGGGGGTTATGTGCTATGTGCTTCATTCTGCAGAGTCCTTCCTCTTTGTCTCTCTGTCTCTTTTGCCCGCGGCCATACAAACTATCACCGGCCAACCACCACCAAGAGAACATCCCACGTTGTCCGACGACCACGCAAAAAGAACACGGGCCAAGACCAAGCCCAAAGCAAAAGTAGTAGATAGGAAAGTGGAGCCGATGTGGGTGATGAGCGGTTAGGGTTCAAGGTGTGTGTAATTGGTGAAAGCAGCCATAATTCAAGAATAAAAGTCTAGGTTATGTGCTATATGATGGGTTGTATGCCTGATTTCAGGCGGTTTCTGTTGCTGTTGCCGACACTGATTTGGTGTGGTGTGGTATGGTGTAGTGGAGGGGGTAGGGTTGTCTTAGAAGAATGTGATGTGTGTATGTGATGATGATCAGGTAGGGTGGGAGTGGATGTCGACTAACCAGATCGCAGGTCATGTGCTATAGCAGTAGAAAGATTAAGTTAGCAACCTCTCTCATTCTGTATGTCTTTTTGTGTGTCCGAGTTGCTGTAGTTTGTCATTCTCTTCTCATCCTCTCATCCTCTGTGTCACCATGGCATCTCCACTCAAACCATCATGATGCCACAATGATCATGACATGACTTTTGTTTAGCCCCCGCAATCCCAAGCCAAGATACTTTTTTTGCTTCTTTGTGTTTTTGTCATAAAACTCAAATCACACACAAAGTTCCACAAATATTCCCTCTTCCCACCTCCAGCTCCCCTCTCCCGCCGCACCGATTAGCTTTCCCAACTAGGAAGCATTGACCCATCGCTGAGATTTAACTCCAAGGAGGAGTAGGAGCTAAGGACTGAACAGGGGCAGAGCCAGAGACATATCGAGGAAGACGCGATGTGAAGGGAGAGCAAGAGGAAGACAGAACGTAGTGGACAGTGAGCAGGGGACGGGTATAGCTGCCGGTGACGACTTTAAGAGTGGGGGTGACTTTGACTGTGTAGAAAATGGGAGGGATCTTGGAATTAGAGAAGGAGAAAGGAAGGACTTTTGCAGTAAGCGAGTAGAGAGAGCAGATCTGTAGAAATTCAGACTGAAAAGAGAGTGAGCGAGATGGAACTATCACAGAATTCCCCGAATATGCCCTTTTTCATCCAAAACAAAAGCAGAATAACAACAAAAAACACTTGCCATTGTTGTTATTGTTATTGATTCTGCTTCTCCTTCTCCCCTCGGCAAACCAGACAAAATCCTTTCTGCACGCGACGTCGCTCAACATCTCGTAACGCTCGCACAACTCAAGGACCCATCCTTCTCTCTTCCTTTCCCATCAAGGCCCCACCTGATCTCTCTGTCTGTCCATATCTCTGCCCCTCTTTCCTGCGTGTCTCTGCTGACCCCGCCCAGAAACCACGCGTCCTTCGTCATCCTTCCCGGACTTTTCTTCTTTTTCCCTGCTCACTGTCCACTCCTGTGCCGTCTCTCTCACACACTCCTCCTTACATCCCATCCCATCCCATCCCATCCCATCAGCCCCATCAGCCCATCTTCCGTCCCCACCTACCTGCACCGAATCCCCAATGCTTCGAGAATCCCCGCCTCATCACCCCATGAAATCATGGCCAGATTCTGGGACCCAGAGACTCAGAAAGTAGTGTGAAGACGCTGTTGTGCAGCGCTACATGGGATGATGGAGGACGAAGCGAGATATCTGGATAGAGGGGAAGGAGAGAAGCAACAAAACAAAAGGTGGGAGATCGAGATTGGGACACGTGCGCATGCGGGGAACCGAAGTGGGTATCCGGGAGGGTACTGGTGCCTGATCTCAACCTTGACAAAACCCAGAGACACAACCATTTCTTCTTCCTTCTCTACTTCTTCAAAATATACTTACAGATCGCCGACAATAGATACATGCTACAACTCGTCAGCCTCACGTCTCCATCAAAACCTATCCAACACAAAAACTCACCATGATTCACCTTTCTACGCTTCTTCGGCGCGCCCTCCTTACTGTCGGCTTTCCTCTCCTCCTTTTTCCCATTTGATTTGTTCTCATTGTTCGCATTGTTCGTAATGACCAGAGAAGTCGTTGTCGCTATCGGAGCCGGGGCCGGAGCAGGGGTCGCCGTGGTCGCCTGAGTTCCCGGAGCCACTACCTCATTACTCGTCGTAAACCCCCTCAAAAGCCCCGCAACAATCTTCTCACTCCCCTTGGTCCCCTCTACCACCCTTTGCTCCTGACTCTCGTTCTGACTTTGACTCTGCCTCTGCCTCTGCCTCTGCTCTATTCCAGTGGCCGAACCCACAGCCGCAACCAAAGCAGAACCCAGACCCCCCGAAAACCTCTGTCCCCCCTCCACCTTAATCGGTGGCAAAATCGGCGGCAACGTCAACCCCGGTTCCCGTTCCCTCAAATCCAACAACGTCCTGGCCCCATTCGGGGGGCCCCCGAGGCCCTGTGGAGATAAGACTGGGCCTGATGCTGAAGCAGAGGTAGAAGCGGACGGGAAGGTTGTTGGGGGGCCGGGGGCGGACGGGATGGGGAGGAGGGGGGTGTAGGATGGTGGTGGGGGAAGGGAGGGTTTGGGGGGGAATTGGGAGGACATGGTTTGAGGTGATGATGTTGGGAGGTTGTAAAGCGGATCGGATCGGGTCGGTGGTAGTTAGTGTCGGTGTCGGTATTGGTATTGTCAATATAATTTTTCTCAAGAAAATCTCTCAACGATAAAAAAAATTAAAAATAATTCTCCAACACGGGCCAAAGGAACTCGCCCCGTCTCCATATCAATAATTCAATCAAACCAAATCAACAAAGTAAATTCCCCTCAAAAATCATTCACAGAATCAAATAAAAAATCAAATAAATCCCCTCTCAAAAAAAATTCAACAAATGCCATCAATAATGCATCATATCTTCTTATTTCCATTAAAAAACCCAATCGCGATTGCGCAAAAATATTTACCAAAACCTTGGATTTCTCCCTCTCTCGCAGATCCCAAAAGATTTGACGTCATGTTATCGATAACGGAGAAATTCCGCAATATTTTTTGTATAGTTTCTTGGATGTAGCCGCAGGGTTAGGGTATGGCAGCGGTTGGCGACGATGAGTTATATCGAAGAATAGCAATTTCTATTCTGTGATGGGCTAATTGAAGCTCTATACAATTAAGAAATACCCTCTGCTCAACATCAGCAACCCCCTTTATCTGCTACCCACTCTCAAAACCACCAATGACATCACAGCGCTCTCAAGATATCATACCATCTCCACCTCCACTGCATCCAATGAAACAATAACCTTAACATGCATGAACTCTGCGGAGAACATCCCTTACTCACTCGTAACAGACTTTCACTAAACATAAATTTTGACTCTTATCTCACCATGATAACAGTAGATAAATACACCATTCACTCATTTCCGAAGTCAATACCCTATGGCCTGATTTTAAATTTGATAATCTCATATTAACCCTGATCCTAAGACTATCCTTCATCAGATATAGACAAAGAAACTCTCCTCTCCATCCTTCTTCTTTACCCTCGCCGCCTCCATAATCGGATCCACACACGCACACCGAATCCTCTCCGTCGTCGCTGGACTCTCTAAATGCAACAGCCCCTTATACTCCCGCCCCTTCTTCCCCACCTCTCCATCATCCACCACACTCTTAACCCTAACCCCCCACCTCGCCCGCGCACTCTTCAGTGCATCCCGAATAGCAAAGAATACAGCACTGCCCATGAACAACGGCGGCTCCCCAACACCACGTGAGCGCTGGATCGTCCTTAGCTCCTTCCACTCCACATCCTTGAGCAGCCTGACATTGAACACCTGCGGTACATCGCGGAACCCCGGAATCTTGTACGCTCCAGGCCCCCGCGTAAACAGTGCCCCCTTCATCGGTCCCTCACGGAGCCACAGGCTTTCCTCCATTGTGAAGAGACCCACACCCTGCATAAAGGCACCCTCAATTTGCCCATAGTCAATGGACGGATTGATCGACTGGCCGACGTCCATTTTGATGTCGGCCTGGAGACACGTCCAGGAGCCAGTGAGCGTATCCACCTCTACCTCCGCCGCGGTAACGCCCTGCGTAAAGTAAAAGAACATCTTGCCTGAGTTCGTGTTCCAGTCATAGCCAATCTCTGGTGTCTTGTAGAAGCCCTGCGCTGACAGATTCACTCTGTCAAAGTATGCTGCATGCGCTAGGTCCTTCATGGAGGCTCCGGGACCCAGCTTCTCCCGATATGGAACCAGCCGCTCGTTGAGCTGACTGCATGCGTCGAAGATGGCGTACCCGTTGAGATCCGATGACGCCGAGGCCGCCGTGGCAGATGCATTGGCAACAGTGTGAGTCGATGTCTCCGCAATAAAGACACTGTCAACCGGAACATCTAGCGCATCCGCTGCAATCTGCGTCATCTTAGTGTGAAGACCCTGTCCCATCTCGATGCCGCCATGAGCCACCAGCACCGATCCGTCATGGTAGATGTGAACTAGCGCTCCGGCTTGATTCAAGAACAAAGCCGTAAAGCTGATTCCAAACTTGGTCGGAATCAAAGCCAGCCCCCTCTGCTTCCACTTGTTCTCCTTGTTGAACTGCTCCACCTTCTTCTTCCGTTCTGCGTACTCCGCCTCCTTCATCACCTGTTGATAAATCAACGGTACATGCCAGTCGATAATCTCCTGGTTAAAGTGCGTCGTATCACCGTAGCCCAAGAAGTTCCGCTCCCGGAAGTCCTCCACCGAAATCCCGAGCAGGTCTGCCACCTCCGACATCATGCTCTCGCAGATAAACATTCCCTGTGGGCCTCCGAATCCGCGGAATGCCGTGTTTGACACGGTATTTGTCTTGCAAATTCTCCCCCGAACATGGACATTCGGAATCTTGTAACACCCATCCACATGCGACATTCCTCTCTCGAGCACGGCCTGGCTCAGATCTGTCGACCATCCGGCATTGTTGTACATGTCAACGTCCAGCGCCTGGATCTTTCCGTCCTTGTTGACGCCGATTTTCCACTTGCCCATGAATGGGTGTCTCTGTCCGGACCAGGCAATATCCTCCTCTCTCGTCAACATATACCGCACCGGTCTCCCGGTCTTCCGCGCCGCCATCGCACATAGTGCGGCCAGCGGGACCGCCCGCGTCTCCTTGCCGCCAAAGCCACCGCCTATCCTCTTGACCCGCACCAAGACTTTGTTAGCCTGGACGCCCAAAGCCTGTGCAACAAAGAGTTGTCTGTAGCAAGAAAGATATGTATTAGTCGATGATTTAGAAAAAAAAAAAAGAACACTAAGAAACAAAAAGAAATCCCGTGCGGATAAGGTTCAAATTACCAGCGTCAAACTGGTGCATCGGGAATTGAACCCAATACGGAAGTCAAACCCGTAACCTTGAGATTAAGAGTCTCACGCTCTGCCGATCGAGCTAACCGGGCGGGATTCATTTGTTTGCTTAAGACTTCCCTTTCTCTCCCTGTAAAACTTACGTCTCGTTGGCATTCTGTGTTCCCGAATACACCTCCACCTCCCCGTTCTCCGTCTTCGGAATCACAACGGCCGCTTGCGTCTCCAGGTAAAAGTGTTCCTGCCCGCCCATCCGTGCCGTGCCCTCAAAGACATAGTCGCACTCTCCGAAAGCCTTTTGTACATTGCCCTTCTTGATCTCCTTCATCTCCGAGTGGAAGCTGTTGGCCTCAATCGCCTCCTCGATTGTCATGATCGCCGGCAGCTCTTCATACTCCACTTTGACTTTCCGGGCCGCTTCCGCCGCCTTATTGGCCGACGTGGCCACAATCATGCCAATTACTTGGCCCACCGTGTGCACTTCGTCCTCGGCGAAGAAGACCTCGTCAAATGCCGGTGGCCCAAACTTGTTGGCCCGGGGTGACGGGAGGTCGCTCTTGTCAATGTAATCGACGACCCCGGGAGTATCCAACGCCGGCTCCCAGTCCACAGAAAATATCTTTGCGTGAGCCTTTGTCGACATGACGAAACATCCGTACAGTTCATTTCGTTGCGGCGGGATATCGTCAATGTATAGAGCCTTGCCAGCCACCTGATTCAAAGCAGCCACATGGTTTTTGCTCTTGCCCAAGGTCTCGCGTTCGTAAACAGCTGCCACATCATGATCTTGTGAAGCCTTCATCACATCTCTCGTAATCTCAGGGACTGCCTCGGTATCAACATGCCCGGCGGCCTTGTCCAGAGCACTCAGTACATTGTGATAAAATCTGTGGAAGAAAGACATAGCCAGAGCCCGCCGATACGACGCCATACCACCGGGTACACTAAACGCCAGATCAAATTCCTTGCCCAATGAAGACATGGCGTTCTCCAAAGTCTCCAACTCAGCAAACCTCTTACCCACTAAGAAACTCTCCGTCTGTTTCGCCGCCACTGTCGTAGCTGCCAGACCGCCGTAGACAAGACTACACTCCTCCACAAGGCCCTCTTCACTCAACCGTATTCTCATTGACGAAGTAACAATCGCAATGTCATCATCCTTTCTCTTGGCCTGTTTGTAGGCTCTGAAGAACTCATTGCGCTCTTGTGTAACCGGGATTTTGATCTTGGACAAGACACCGTCAGCCGGTAATGCCGTTTTTCGATACCCGGTGAAGAATCTACCCATCGGAAGATCCGTCGATCCCGACAAAGACTGAGCCACCAATGTTGCCCCCGCGGCCCACAACACAGGATTCAAATCGGAAATCGGCGACGCAGTGACTAGATTTCCCGCTGGTGTTCCAACATTGCGGATCTGCCGGCCAGCAAAGTATTTCAGCTGGTTGTTCATGGCAACAAATACTTGACTCTTTGCTGGTCCATAGCGTTTCACAGCTTCAAGGCAAAGGTGCTCGAGGTCGGTGAGAGAGATGTTGGCGCCGATTTCAAAGTGATCGTCATGGAACTGGAAGTGGCGCATCTCGGGGATATCCCCAACGTAAATGGAAACCGGGTATTGTAATGCCTTGAATTTGGTCTCAATTTGTGTTTCTGTGCTGCCGCCAATAATCTTGGCAGAAGGATACACAGACTTGATTTCGAGAAGTTGCTGTAAAGTGACCGGCCTCATCCACATCTTCCGCTTGTTGCCAAAGGCTAATGGTCTCATTTTGTGCTTCTTCAATGCCGGTGGGAAGATCAACTCGGTATCTGGCTTGTACTCGATGAATCCTGGGGGCGTAAACCGCTTGATCGGCTGGTCATCTGATGTCTTTCCCCCGCCGCACCCTCCGCCACTACCGCCTTCCATGCAACACCCAGAACCACCATTAGCTTTAGAGTTTCCACATCCTCCGCCATTCTTCTTTACACTAAAAGTCTGTGCTGCATCCAAGATTGGCCGATACCCCGTACACCGACACAAGTTTCCATCAAAAGCTTCCTCTACCTCTTCCTCTGATGGTCCCTCGTTATTCCTCAACAGAGCATATAAGCTCATCACAATCCCCGGCGTGCAAAAGCCACACTGACTCCCATTCATCTTTGCAATACGTTCTTGTGCGGGATGTGGCTGGTTAACATTGCCGATGCCTTCGATTGTGATGATGTGTTTTCCATCGAGGGAGACAAGCGGGGCGAGGCAAGCGTTGACGGCGGCGTGGTAGAGGGTGTTGGTGGTGGGGTTATGCTGGCTGATGACAACGGTACAGGCGCCGCAGCCGCCTTCACCGCAGCCACTAAAGAAGGGCGTTAGTAGTTATGTTCAAGTGAACGTGATAGGTACAAGTATCCAAGAGAGCTTACAGTTTGGTGCCAGTGAGGCCGATGCCGCGGAGGTATTCGAGAAGGGTTATTTCGGGGTCGACATCATCGAGAACGACACGGGTACCGTTTAGGTAAAAACGAAGGGTATCGTCGAGTTCTGTGCCGAAAGAGAGCGCCGAGAGATCGTTTGACACGATCGGTATCACGGCTGCGGGAGCCATTGTGGGGATTCTTGGATGCGACGATTGTGTATGCAAGGGATTATAAATACAAATCGTTAATGTGAACGTGAATGAGGCTCAAAATTTGGATTTTATCATGAAGAAAAGAGCAGCCTTTTTACATGTAATCAAAGCAACTCTGATATCACTGTCAAACAGAGCAGATAAGCGGGCAACAATTTCCCCACAACTCTGTTATCTTTCTCAATTAGGCAATCACACGGAATCCCATCCTTCTAGACAGAAAGAGCAAGAACACACAAAGCTTCAAAGGAAGTTGCCAATTTTCTATATCAACTAAATAAATATCAACTCGTCCACAGCCTTCTCATCTCCCATATCTTACGACCTTGGCCACCCGCCACCAAGTCTCTTGACATCTCCCACATTGCATCTCGCCCATTCTCCAAAAGAGGTACCCCTCTCTGTAACCAGGGGCTACAGAAACAACGCTCAAGCCGCGAGGAACGACGGTCTTCGGGCGGCAACCAGACTCTGAGAGAGCGGGACGTCTGACAAGATGGAGAACCCCGCAATAATCACCATTGGTCATTAATAAGCCTCAAATACAGATCATGATTTTCTGGCAGTTTCAACTCTCGCATCAAACATATTGATCTCTCTGTAACTTTGACTTATATAATTCGCTAATCCTCCCGATAACCTGAATCCCATCCATTGTTCTCCGTCGAAACCCGCACTATCCCAGCCTGAACCATAATTCGTGTCCCTGTCGCTTCCCCACGAATCAGCAGCCTTCACATCATGCTGACCAACCCTAATTATTTTGCATCAGACCTTAAGTATTGACGTCATACAAAGACTTGCAAAAAGTTAGAGATTCATTTGACCCGAACCCGATGTGTTTGTCAGCGATATAGAAGCCATGAACAGGAAAAAGAACGAATGTGCCATAACCATGAATCGAACATGGATCACCACGGATTTTGCGTAACGCTGGGAGGTCCCAAAGCCACAACGTGGTATTCTAACCATTAAACTATTATGGCTGTTTGCTGTGCAGAGAACTAACATATTTTATCCTATATATAATATACCCCACACCAACTAAATGACTATGGAAGCACTTCATAGTCATCACAGTCATAACATCATTAATTCATTAGTGAATCACAAACTTTTCCCCTTTAAACCTCCTCCCCTCCCCAAATCCCCTCATCGCTCTATCTCCATACTCCAAATTCCTCACCCACACCACTCCCTGCCACTCAAACCAATCCCCCCCCTTAACCCCCCGCAGCACCACCGGTGCCGGCAACCCCGTCAACATCACCACAAAGTCCCCCTCCCGCACATCCAGGCGGCCCACGCCCATGAGAAAGTTATCATCTACGGGGCCCCGGGACACCGCAGTGTCGCAGGACTCAATGATAAAGAGGGTAGCGGAGCGATTGCCGGCGCGGAGATCCTCGAGGAGTTTCGGGGAGGCGTCTACCGACGGGGAGACTATGGCTTGGAGTAATTGTCTTGTTTGTGGGGTTTCGTCTTTGTAGAGTGGAGTTGTTCGTCGGCGGCGGACGGTCACTTCAAACAAATTTGCCGGCAATGGGTGAGCCGGATACGCCGATTCAAAAAGGGCAAGCCACGCCTGCAAAGTTGCCGCGATCTCCTTTGTCGGACCTGTCGCTGGCATCACCTTCCCCACACTTGCCACTCTCCCCACCCGAAATCCCCTCGCCGCCAGAATACCCTTCACAATATCCACCTGTACCGACGGCCGCCGATATTTTGGCGGACACCCGTGGTCGTCAATTTGCCATCCGCCATCACCCACCAACGGCCTTGGCAACGTCGTCCAATCGGGCACCCACGTCGGAAAAATGAAGCCGTGACCCAGTTTTTTGCTGGGTTGTTTCCCTGCGCGGGCAAACCGGAGGATCTTGAGGCTGCCGGTTTCCTGGATGACGGCGGGGACCAGGCCGATGTACACCTGGCGGAGATCCTTGCTATAATCGACCTGGAGACCCGGGGAGCGCGAGTGGGCCAGGTCAGACATACCGAGGAGGGCATAGATGCGGTCACGGGGCTCAGTAGCTTTCCAGAGGAAGGCATTCTCGAGGAGGTCGAGGAGCGGGATGGCCCGGGGGATGGAGCGAGTGAAGTTGTTCTTGATTTGGAATCTCTTCATGATTAGCGAGGTTGAGGCAATGCCGTGGAATACCTGGTCGAGCGCCAGGATATCCTTGACGACACATTCGCTCCCCGGCACCAACTGACTCTTAACCCCGAGTAACAAGGCATGGAACTTGCCCCGTAGATCCTCCCGTCCCCGCAACACTGCCACCATCCCCGCAAACTTCTCAATAAACCCAAACGGAACCTCCGTACTTCCTGCCACTAGCAAGCCATCCTTAGCCAGTACAAACTCCTGCTGAATCCACACCCTCTGCCAATACTCATGCCCCCACGGCGCCAAGACCCCTGCAAACCCCGCCACCGCCCGTAGCCCCGCCATCCCAGGACCCCCCGGGGCCCTCCGTGCTTTCTGCCACGTAAGCAGCGACAATAGCCACTCGGCACTCCAGTTGGCAGCCGCGGCACACTGGAGAAACGACGCGGCAATGGCCAATGCGTTCCGCTCGGGGGCCCGGGAGCCCAGGAAGGAAAGAACGCAGGTGGCGTGGGAGAAGATGGTGGACATGAGGCGGACTTGCTCGGAGCGCTCGGCAGTGTCGGCTTGGTTGATGCAGATGGCGTCAACCCAGAGGGTTCGCTCTTTGTCCGGGAGGGCAAGCGCAGTTAGCGCCGAGGCGAGGTTCTTGGTGATGAGGACGCGGCGGGCGTCGTTGACAATTAGGGAGGCCATGTCTTTTTCGCCCCAGATGTAGCTGACGGCTTCGAATTCGGGGTCTGCGTCGAGGGACACGACGGATATTGTGCATTCTAGCGGGGGGCTAGAGAGCAAGGGGGATGACGGGGGCTGCGGGGTGGAGGCATGTTGCCAGATATAGTCGAGGGCGGCCTGGGGGGATGACGGAGCTAGGGGAAAAGAAGGAGATGGTGATTTCCGGAGGGGACGGAGGTGGAGAAGGCGAATTTCCCGATTGTCAGGGGACAGGGGGGAGTAGAGTGGGAGGTCAGTGTCGGCAGCTGACGAGGCCGGGGACTTGAATGGTGACTCCATAATGTTGTGTATAGGTAGATGTGAGATGAAGAGGCAGAAATTTCCCAGTGATCATGACCTACCAGCAATACTAGAAAGGGAAACGGCAATGTTGAAATAATGCAGGATGTTGGCCCGGCGCTTTTATGGCGGAGGTTCACATGCATAATCATGATACCCGATATACTCATACAGGATTTACGCGGTAAGAGGTTTCATTCAGGGGTGGCACTACGGGTTGAAGTCTCATTGTGTTTATTGTGATTGTTATCTTGAACTGTAGGTGGGGGATAGAGTCGTATCTACGACAGACCGGCTACAAATGGTCGGGTGCTACATATTACCACTAGCCACCGTCCGGTCCGTAAAAGTGGAGATAAACAGGATCTGCTTAGAATCTGCCCTTCACCCTAACTCTACTCTTCCCGACCATCGACCATCCTTCCCGGTCAACCCAGTCTGTCTTGATCGTTGTTCACTTTCCCCACATTTCTTCTACCATAAATTCCCACAAGCACACCGCATTCCCTCCATTCGATAAGGAATTTCCCACCCGCTTGTCCAATTGCATCATTGATGGCGTTATCAAGACTAAAAGAAAAGGACATGAAAGGCCTAGGGCTAAAAAGGGAGGTATAAATAGCTATCGCCCGCTTCCTGGTTTTAATTAAAGTTTCGCCGTGTCTCTTAACGTTCATCGCCTTAAGGACTCAACATCCATTGATTTCATTGCGATGCCGTAGTTTTCGAGAATCCAGCTGGCAATTCTAATTCACTCACCGCCAATCAATTAATCTATTTGCATTCATTTCATATAATCAATCACTATGAAGGACCTCGATCTTTCCCGCCTCAAATTGTTATCCGACAAAATCTCCCTTTCCAGCGACACCGTTCCTGCCCCTGCCTCCACCTCCGCCTCCGACCCCCCAACCGCTAAACCCCACTTCGTCACCTACCGCCGCCCCATATACTTCGAGCGCACCGAGGGCATCCCCATCCACTACACCTGGGAGCCCTCCTCGGCGGTTACCAGTGAGGATGAACCGGGGATGCCGGATTCGTTTGTGAGGGAGCCGGAGGTGGTTAGGATTATGCAGGAGGCGAAGGAGGAGAAGGAATTGGTAACGGCGTTGGATTATTATGAGGAGGGCATGAAGTTGGAGGCGGAGGGGAGACATCTTGACGGGCTGGCCTTGTATCGTCGGGCTTACAGAGTAGGTCTTCCCTGGATCTTAAGTATCATGATACGTATTTGTCATGCTAACACTGCAACAGCTCGACCCCTTTGTCGACAAGGCCTACCGCGCCAAGCATTTCCCTATCCCACACCCGAAGCCCACGGCTACCACCACTTCCACAGACAAAGCACCCGTCAAAGGCGACCAAGCCAAGTCCACTACCTCAATCACACTAACAACCCCCGAACTCTTCGACTCCTTCAAAACCGCCACCTTTATCCCCACCCCGCCGGCCATCAAAGGTGATAGACCCCCTCTGTGCCCCCTGGCCACCCTCCCCTACGAAATCCTCTACAGCATCTTGCTCGTGGTCATTGAAGACGACCTCGCCACATACACCAATCTCTTCTTAGTCAGCAAGCGCTTTGCCTTCATCGTGTACAAGGAAGATCATCTCTGGAAGCACGTTTGCCTGTCTGACAAATTCGGCTTCGCCGGCATGCTCAATAAGTTCCCCACCCACCGAGTCGTCGAGACCGCTGATGGGCGCACTCGTCTCTCGACCCTGCGCCACCATGAATCTGGCGATGCCGACCTCCGCCGGAACCCGCAAGGGTTCTCTCGGGAATCCTCTGCCGGCATCAAGCTCCTCTCCACCATGCCCATCTACGCCATCCCTTCATACGCTACCCGTTTCCAACAAGCGCAATCCCTCTGCACCGCCCTGCGCTCCCCCCCAAATATCACTACTCCCAACAAAATTCCCTGGCGCACCCTCTACAAAATCCACCCACGCCTCCGCTTCAACGGCTTCTACGCCTCCGCCTCCTCCTACATCCGCCAAGGCGCACCCGGCCCCAACGAACGCCGCGCCATCACCGTCTGGCAACAAGTCTGGTACTACCGCTATCTCCGTTTTAACCGTGACGGCACTGTCCTCTTCTTGCAAACCCCCCGGGACCCCAAGCGCGTCTACCACGCCCTCGCCCGTGAGCACCTCCCGCGCATCAAAGAGAAAGACTATGAATTCCTTCGCTTCGTCCAGACTGGCCGGTGGCGTATGCCCGATGTTTCAGCCCCAGAGGATCTCAAAGAGAAGCGGCCGAATCCGCTGGCGCCAGCGGGCACCCCGGGAACCCCCGTGCAGCCGGGCGATGTCATTATCGAAGTTGAGGGGCCCTCGAGTAACCTGCAGTACCTCATCCTCCTCAACGTCAACAGCAAGGCGCAACGGGGGCCCGACGGGACGCTGGTGGCCAAGACGCACAATCGAGTGTCGTGGCTGGGGTACTGGAGTGTGAATTTGGAGACGGGGATGTGGAGTGCGTTTGATATTGAGGAGGAGAAGGCGTTGTTCTTCAATAGGGTGAAGAGTTGGAGGTTTGCGGAAGAGGGTGTGGTGGAGATGGAGGGGGAGAAGGGGGATCGGAAGGGGGATGGCTTTGTGTTGGGGAAAAGTGCAGTCCAGGTTTGAGGAAGGTTATAAGGTGCAATTTGATGAACAATATAGACTCAGAGGAACACAGGACTTTGGGCCAGGATGCATAATAATTGCATGATACCACAATGTACAAAAGTCTTGACTAATTCAATTATTTTTCTATTTCAATTCTTCAAATCTTTGTAACCTCAACTAAAAAAATTCCCTTAAATGCAATCCGTAACACTGATATATCAAAAACAAAAGAGAAATAAAACCTAACAGATGGACAGATGGAGGAAACAACAAAGGAAATCACCAATTATATACGTAGCCCACCACACACGTATACCGCAGAAACGATCCCAAGAATAAACAAGTGTAAATCCCGCTCGCTATACATGAAAACAAGAAATGAAAAAGCCCCAAAGGCAACGCCAATACCAACAAAAGAGAACAAAAGGGGGGGAAATATGCCGAGGTATCACAACAAAAGCAACAATATGTACTAGTTGCATTGTCATACCATCCATCATTAAAACCACAAAGGCTCCTCTCTGCTTGTTCGTATCAACAAATCAGAGCCTCCATGCCTACCACACACTCTCAATGTCACCGTCTCCGGCCATCCAAAAACTGCGAACTGCGCTCATCATAGTACAGATTTCGTGTCTGCATCTGCCTCCTCGCCTCAAACGCCGCCTTCTCTTCCTCATCCAGCTGGAACGCCTTCTTTAGCCATCCAAACTTACTCTTCTTTTTCTTGACCTGTCTTCGCGTGCCATCGGGAGCCGTTTCATACGTCATTGCCGTGGCCGTTGACAGCGTACTGGCACCACCAGAACGGGACGGAATGTTTCGTGTTTGCACGGCCGGGCCAAAGTACTGAGACTGTGTGCCGTTGCCAGTAGGCGTCGTCGGGACAATCCGAGGCGTGTTGTGAGAAGTATGCGGCCGTTGTTGCAGAGGGGAGTGAGGACTAGCGAGAACCGGGTGGTAGAATTGTTGCGTCTCGCCGTGCGGTGAGTGGCCAGGAGAGGGAATCATCAGGTGGGGAAGACCAAGGTTTGGCGACAAAGAAACATTGGACGAATTGGAACGATTACGAAAATGGCCGTCGACAGTACCAACGTAGGCAGATTGAGGCGAAAGCTGGTTTTGAAGAAATTGCGTGGGGGGAGCAGAAACCTGGCGGTTCTGAGCAGGCGGAATCGAGATATGCTGGGGAGCATGGCCTTTAAGAGATACTCTCTGGCGCAAAGAAGTCCGTTGGCGGGGCAGATTGATCGAAGGAGGCGATTGAGCCTGGGGAGAAATGGTCTCTTCCTCATCCTCACTAGCTGAATCCGAGGCAGCGAATGAACCAGGATGGTTCTTACTATACCGCTTGTTGGATAGCAAAAAGACGGGTTCTTCCTGTGGCTGCGACGAAGCATGACTTTCAGGTGGTGACAGAGGCGTTTCACTATTCGTTGTCGTAGCGGGCTTCGGCGTGTAAACACAAGGTTGGAGAATAAATGCGTCATCGTCAGGATGAGCCACGATAGTCGTGCGCTTGATATCGGATTCGTTCTCAACTTCAACAGACATCATGTCATCAAAGCCAATCTGCATTCGAAACCCGTCATCAGGCGGAGGTGTCAGTGCACCATCGCCCGTGTGCGGCGATCGAGGCTTCATCATAACCGAAGATGTGGAAGGCATTGGAAGTCGAATAGACTTCCGGGTGCTAATAAATGATCGTACACTCTGGCCATCATTGACTAATGAGGCCGGAGGCGAGGTGTGCGTGGCTTGCGAGATGTGAGAGAGATGCGCTGCCTGAATCGCTGCTTGGCCCCCAATAGGAGTGGAGAAAGGCTCAATAGAGATCTAATAATAACATTAATTAGCACAACTCCACCATCATGCAGTGGCCTCCGAGATGCTCAAAACACGATTGTACGACAAAAGCTTACCCAAGTCCTTCTGCTGACCTCTCCAGCAATTCGTTGCATGTCCGCCACCATCTGAGTTAGAGACACCACGAGCTCATTAAGCTCGCGGTTCCTCTCATCCAGTGCAACAAACGTCTTGTGCCAGCCATCTGTGTTGTTAACCATGGCATCATAGACGCTTTCGACCCCGGGGTTCTCTGTGCGCCAAGACCCATTTGCCTCGGTCTTAAGGTAGCGACTAAAGGCCTCGGTAGACCCAAACCCATTGTAAATGTCGTCTTCACATTGGTCAATGAAGAGCGTTGTGCGATTGAGTACGTGCTCAATGGTTTCGCTGCCGCTCATCAGCTCTGCGCGAAAGTTGCGATCCTCAAGAAGCTTCTCAAAGACCTGGCGGTTCTCCATTGGTAGACGCAAGTGCTGAATACGACTCGTCAGGTCACGAGAAGCCTCCGCCAAATCTTCCAGTGCAATCTCCAAAAACTCGTCAATATCATCAATGTGGCCCTGCAGAATCGTAATGACCTGGTTGGTACTGTTGGAGCGGCTCGTTAAAAGCAGGTATACACCAAACGAGATCTGCGCCATGAGCTTCCATAGTTCATGCTGCGTTTGGCCGGGTCTATATCTCCAGGTGACATAAGGGAGAGTCTCATCTTTCCGTTGCTCAATCAGTTGCTGGCGGCGACCTCTGGCGTCAAGCGACCGCAGTGACGGCTTGTTCGGTTCGGGGCTGTTGGTTGCTTCAATCAAAGATTCTTGGAAGGCCGCCTGCATCTCAGGCACAGGATGGCTAGGGGCACCAACATCAGCGGCGAGTTTGTCATGGTGGTTCTCATTGCTAGATCGTCGTTGTGAAGAATAGTTGGAGTTACGCTGGTGCGTAGTAGACTTGCTGTCGTAGTGGTACGTCATGACTGAGTTTTCCTCGGCAGTGGCGTCGTCGTCGTTGTCGTTACCCACCAAAACAAAAGGAAGACTCTCGAGGGCCATGGACCGGATGTCGTAGGGAGCCATAGCAACTTTTAAAGGAGCACGGGTATCGCTGATCTATATACAAAACTGGTAATGCATGTAAACGTCAGCCAAAAGGAGCCCCAAGAACAGAAAATAAAAATAACCCAGGAAGCGCTATATTGGCCTCCTAGGATGATTAGCATGGTCTAGTCCGCTTCTAATGGAGGAATGTCGACACAGCACGCAGATGTGATGGAAGAAGACCTTGTCGTTTTTTTCTTGTCCCCCCGGGCTTGGTCTGGCCCAGACAAAAGACCAGCCAACCAAAAGGAACAAGACGGTGGTCCATGTAAGCAGCCAACTGAGCTACCCAGTCAGGCACAGCCAAGCTTGCTGCGGCCGCACAGATCAAGTCTTGCTTTTTGTACTGATGCATTGTTGCAACCGTCATGAAGTGGAGGAGTCAAATGTTGACTTTGTGAAGTTGCAACATGCGTTGCAGATTTAGCCTGTAACAAAAATAGAGACTACCGGACAGATCTTTGACCCAAGACAGCTCACGGAAAAGCTTAGCTGCGACTACAGAAAGAATGTGACGCTTGGCCAATTACATACGACGGACAAAGTTTGTTCTTTGTTGTCTGTGCTTCCTTGCTTGCTCGTTTGCTTGGGGCAAAGGAGATGATGGGAGGAATGGATGTATGTTCTGGGCGGGGATACCGAGGTGGAGTGGTGACGGAACCAACACATCCTCAAAATAGACCAGTGCTGCAGTACTTTTTCAGTAATGTGGTGAATGGCTTCAATACCATCCAGTCTGACAACCCAATAGCCAACTCGTCACATTCATGTCGTTCCAGTCGAAATATAGAGCAATCACTTCTTTGATCTTCCAAAAAGACTGGGCAGACTGTTGCATACAGTCCTACGACAATCTCGGAGGACACCCCAACAAAAAAGAGCTCCCCATACAGTATAAACAGTACACCTACCCGACTGAACAAAAGAAAAGAACGGACTCGAGGCAGACACTCGTCAAACATAGGCCAGCAGTCAGTTGGAGCACGAAAGCGCACCCGACGCGGACGTCATCGCCTTTGGCTACGCCTGCTTCGATGGGAAAATTGCATTTTTGACGATCCTTGGCTTCGTTCTCTGGCGAGGACAGGCTAGTTAAGCATCTGATTCTCGACACGAACTGCAGACCAGCATGTTTTTTGTGCTACATTCAGGTGAGCATAAGCTGCAGGCGCAGATGTAAAAGCCTTTTGGAAGCAGCCCATCTGCTATTAACCGTTGCCATACAGACAAAAAATAGAAGATAAGCACTATAACCGCACAGCCAGTGTGGAACTTGCCACTACACACCGTCACACCTTCATCCTCAAATATTGAATTTGAGCAAGCAATAAATTTGTGGAGACCTGGTTCGTCACAGGGCAATATATGATGTCCGCATCAAAAGATCCAACATTAGCATTATTAGGCCCTAACCCTCAAATATATGAAGGCAAATCGGACCCGCTTTGTTGGATGGTAGAGGTCCAAGACGTTGAATAAAACATTGACCAACTGAGACATAAAATATGGTTTAAGACACAGTCTTAACTTACCGGAATATATCAAGACTCAGAAGCTAGTTGCTTCAGAGGATTGGTGATACAACAGAGGCCACAATGCAAGTTATGGGCTATCACCGTTTGTCCACAGGATTTGGTTGAGAAGGGGCCTGATGCGGGTATCCGGTAGTCGGCGATTCGATTGTTGGCCGCTATGTATGTAGGTACTTATATACAGCGCTGTATAGGTCGTATGTTCGTATTGTATCGTCGGCAATGGGGCGTTTGAAGAGTCTGGCTGTATCTTCACTTTAACAAAGTCAGGATTCAATCATCAACTCTCAGCTCGAGTTCCTTTTTCGATATTATTCCCCAGATTTCAAGGCGCGGTCGTAGGATGATGGATAATGGAAGGGAGAGACGATGGGATGCTGAAAGCAAGGATTTAATGCAAGCTAAAGTAGTCTTCGAGAAACAAGTTGGCAGAAAAACTTGTTATAAGTTAATGGAAGACTGGAAAGAATAGGCACAATGCAGAAGTTGTAGGAATTTGGGGGGGGGGGGGGGGGGGGGTTTCTAGTGTCACTATATTGTTCCGCTTTCCTTAGACATGTGGTTCAACAAAGTCAGGAACGCCTTGGTCAAGCCCCCCGGATCGTTTTTGCGCCCGACGAGTGATTTGACAACGAATCCAAGCTTGGATGCTGTACGACACAAATGTCTCGATACCAAGTTAATGGAGGGGCGCAGAACACTTTTGGTATTCGATTATGTGGGCAATGCGGTGGCTTGAAATGTCAATATCAGAGACAAACTGCCAAGTTTATGGCAATCAGACAATGTAAGCACTAAGCGGAGGTTATGGTGGACGGCGACTGAGCTTGAATCTACGGAATAAAGCTCAGACTCTTATGCGGCAGTTTGTTGCGGGCGCTGTTACAGAATTCAAGATGGTGTAGATGGCGACGCCGTAAAAATAACTTTTTGCCCAAACAAGATGTCTTCGTATCTATCGATAGGGGCACCTCTGGTTTGATCTTGTTTATGCAGCGCCAGAGATCTCTATGATGTAGCTGGCCGCTGTGATTCTCGATCGGATATCTAACGCAGCGTCTATGCGGTCAGAATTCAACAACAAGAATTGGGTGACAATTGCTGAAGGAAGCAAAGGATTTGCGTACGCTCCGGGGCTTGGTGAGGATGTAACGACGATCGAGTAGAATTGGGATTGAGAGTTGATTTTCGCTGTTCGTCTAGTAGAAAGGTTGAACCAAGGTTGGAGAGCAAGATGTTGATCAAGAGACGGGGTTCGAATTGGGCAACTTTTGTTGATCGGCACAAGAAGGAAATTTTTGATGATTTTGACCGATCTAAACGAAACGAGCTTCAAGGTTGGATTGTGGGAAATGAGCGACTGGGTGAAGAATTTTCTTTCTTATGAAAATCAAGAAGTAAAAACCGGCAGTTACCTCTTCTAATAAGGGAGGTGCTGAATCATTTGATTGTATATGGCAACCACCTACGACGGCGGATGACCATTTTTCTGCTGATTCAGGGATGGCAGAGAAAGAGCGCATACACTACACTATACCACACCCCATATGATTATCAATACCATGAGCCCGGCAATGATTACTACGGTACAGAATATTTCGCTCAATTGTGTTCTGTCTGTATATCTATAGAGGTGCGGTGATAACCTCCTTGCAGCTGTCTTTCGATTCTATCTTCTGGCCCGTGTCCCTCCCATTTAGCCCGCGCCATGCCCAAGAGTCCACCAACAACGGAAAGTAGACGACCAACAAGAAAATTAACGATAAATATATTTATATACCACGCATGTGAAGGACGACGACAAACGTGCGCTTGCATCAATGCAGAGAAGACAGCTGGAAGCAGTGACAATGTGATAGGACACAGACACGGAAGTAGTCCCAAGCGAGAGTAACGTTGGGGATGGTGCCGTTGCTGTGGTCTTTTGGGGATTTGTCGGGGAAGCTGTAGCGCGAAGATGGAGAGGAGAGAAAAGCATTGACCAGTTGTTGCGCAGATATGGTGTAGCTTAAACATTAAAGAGTTTTTTTTTCTGGCACCTGATGATGTGTAGATTTCTATCTTGACGACTATTGAAGAAACTTTTTTAGTGATGCTCGTCACAAATGACATGCCGATAATCAAGATGATCAGGGCAAGACATGTGTGGAATTCATTAGGACCATGGAATCGGTGACAGTCTAAATATTCACTGCTCCCTGGTTATGATATCATACCAAATATATAGTCATACTCTCTCCTTATATTGGCCAATCAGCGAGTGTAAGCGCAGGGAATGGAGAAGGATAAACTAGGGCAATTTGCAGGACTGGTATCGGCAAGATTACACATATATATCATGATACACGCAAGACATGAATGACATGATATGGCCAGATCACCACAGAAAAGCTATCTTTAGTTTGTAGATAATATAGATCGATACAGTGATGATTTTCAGAGCCATTGGTTGACAGGCTGATCCATAGTATATATGGTCCAGAATCAGCTGGACGGTAAATCGCATTAGAGTATCATTAATCTCGATATATAAAAATTTATCGTTATGTCATGAATGTGTCATGCCATCGCAATTTCCATTTCCGCCGATGTCACATCTATCAGCTATTTCGAAGTCTCCATACCCACACATATTACTGACATCTTCATCACCCATCCTCAACTTACCCTTACTCTTGATACCATAGAAACCAATATTAACTTTATTTGCCTCATTCGTCTCCCTTTTCCTGGTCAAGACGCGGGTTTCCACTCTAAAGAAAAAATGAGACATGCCTATAAGCAAGGGATGGTGAACAGGGCTACAATGGTAAAGGCTGGCTCTTGGATCTAGATTTATTAGGTTTACTGGGCTGGTGTTTTGACAGGGTTGATGTTTTTCGGAAGAGCGACATTAGGGTTGGGATAAAGAGTAGCGTTGGGATAACGCTCGGAAAATATGGAGTCAAGTGATGAGACTTTGTGGCCCGTCGGTGGGATGTGAGTGTTGGTAACTTCAGCCCTCTACTAGATTCATACTGATCAATGGAAGATACACCAGGCGATAATAAAAAATTCAAATCCTAGCCCATACCAAGATATGCACAAGCCCGTGCAAGTTCAACCATCCCTTCATCTCTTCACCCTCTATCCCCAGCTCGTCCGCAGCCGTGGAACCATCTCAAGGGATATCATTTTATTTCCCGTGATTATTCAACTTCCCTCCGCACCGCTTCATCACCAATCATATCGTCAGTACCGAAGAAACAAAATGTAAGTGGAATCTTCATTGGCAAACTCATGTTCCACCAGTGACGGACAAACAAACTCATCACAGCCATCACATTCGGATCTTCCAATCCTGGCTAATCTGTATCTATAATATGCACTAAAACAAATCCAGAAGCCCGGCCGAAGTGCCTCCTTTTATGGCCATCTGATTATCTACACTGAGATCCAGGAGATTTGGTCAGTCTCATGGCGGATTTAACACGTACATTAGCTTCTATATACATTATATAATCCATTTGCAATATAGTACATGTCATCACTAGATAAAAATCCAGTAAAAAGACTTTCGCAAGCTCCGTCGCCACCGTATATATTATTGACGGCCAACGCCAAAACCGAAGATATGATTTTTATAATTTTTTATTTTTCCCGCTTTTTTTTTACACTGTACCGAAATATACGAATGGCATCAGAGTCATTCCGGAATGTAGGACGACCGAGGTTAAAGTGTGACTTGCCCATATGGAGTCCGATGGGCCCGGTGAACATGATTTCAGCCGAAGAATAAGACCGATTGAAGGTTAATCACATGCCCATTTGAGATTGTTATACTTTTGTCACACTGTTTTTTCTTCAATGCTGGACAGTCCTCTCGTTGTTTGTTGTCAAAAGCCTAAACAAAGATCGCATCTTAACCAGTCGCCACTTATTTATATATACTTTCATATATTCATTCGTCCTTTCTTTCTCTGTTTTCCATCCCATTGTTCCCAGGTCCCGTAAATGTAACGTCATTTCCACAGCCTGAACTTCGCTGCCCAGACCACCACTCGTACGATATATCTATATACATACATATGTATATAGACCTCTTTCCCTCAACCTCCAACTGCCGCGTTCAGATACCTTTAATAGACACCATAGCTAGGTCTTGTGATAGTTTTTAGGACAAAGCCCTTTCAATCTTGGTTTGCTCGGACCGATGCTAGGTAGATGGTGGACTTTGCGGTATCGGGGTGATTCGTGCCTAACGGAAGCTAGACGCTGCGATTGACAGCAAAGATGTGACGTTGGGTTGACTTGGGAATATGAAGACCGCAGAAATTCATCAAACATGCATATTTTTAATATGGGGTTCCGAGATTTTCTTGATTTCTGGGTGGTGGTTGTCGTATTTACTTTGTCAGCTGTCATCTGTACAATAGGCACATGTGTGCTCAAATCTGCAGACATCAGATGATCTTTTAGTGATCCGTTATGGCATAGACCTGAGTCTGTCGGTATCAAACAATCTACTGTATCTCGACGATTGATATCTACAAACTTTGTATCCATATCTTGTTATTTCATCGAGGCGCACATCTCCCATCTGAGTTGCCCAACACGGTAGCCCTCACATCTCTATCAAGCTAACCTCTTCCCCAAATAAGCTCATGCCGTATCTTGGTAACGAGAGCTCGGTCCCCAGCATCACTCATGGGTTGAACGGACGTCAACGAGAGCCGATGGGAGTTCACATAGGCGACAAACAGCTGAAGATGCTGGTGTTTTTATGTGGTCCAGCCATTCAGATCACAATGTGAGTTGGTCTGAGTGGGTTAATGATGCTGTGGGCAGTTTTACAGATGGGTGAGTAAAGTGAAGGCTAAGGCTTGTTAGGAACTATCGTGGTGTCTTAAATTGCTCCCAGCCTCGATGGGTGTTTCAAGACGTGGTTGAGATTATTTCCGCAATGAATGCAACTAGATCTCCAATCGACAGTGTTGATATTGATATCTATGAGTAGTCATTCTATCCTCAATCACTAAGACTCATATAAAACTAAAAATTACGCAGGCCTTTTTTATAATGATGGTATAATGATTCGGCAATCCAAGCCAGGAATTTCTATATACCATCAAGTCAAGTTCATTGATTTTTGCTATTATTGGAAGATTCAAAGTCAGTGTCATTCACACCTTCAACTGAAATATTCTCAGCTCATTTATGCACACATGGAGTTATACAAGCCGGAAATTTATGCAAACGTGACTGTGCAGGTTCCAGTGAGAACGGTGAGGAATGTAAGATCGCTGTAGTTCGGTATGATGAAACCCTGTTGTAATATCTAACCCTACTGTGATTTTTTTTAATTATCATGGTATGTTATTACTTTTTACACCATTCAGCTAGTTTGAAAATTTTATAGATTCACCGTTTCTATTTTTTTGGGGGGTTCATTCCTGTTGATTCAATCCGTGTCTTTATCATCTGTCGACACTCAAAATTCTATTCAAGCAAGACATCCTTCACGATGATTGTCACGCCAGTGCCACCACATACCGAAAGTCTTTCCGCGACCTCCCACAAAATCGCACCGCCACCGAGCCCTGTCCCGCCTACCGACTAACCCTCATCGCCAAGGAAACCCTTGACCTGATTCCACCTCAACCAAATGATTCTTCCTATTCTGACAACGGGTTGATGAATCTCCTAATATATCCAAGTACAGAGCCGTAAAGAACCCTGCCCTTGAAAAGCCGCATTAGCAAATTCTCCAAAAGCCTCACATACCATTGTAATAGAAGAGAAGAAACCTGCACCGTGTCAGATTTGATAGTGAAAGTTTTGCTAGTTCCTGAGGGATCTTGCAGATTACCAAGTTGAGCTAAAGACTGACAAGACACATTCGTCTGGACCCCCCCCCAAAAAAAAAATTAATAATAATAATAAAACTCAGGGACCGCATCACAAACTTGGCTACGATGGCCCGGACTCGCAATCCACCCACCGGATTGCGGTATCTCGTTGACAGCTTCCGCTTTTAAATCGATTCGATCTCTTCCGATCATATCGCCATTATTACTCCAAATTTATTTGTTCCTGTGACTGTCCGGATAGAAAATCGAAAAGCGACCCGTTATGGCGGCAAATTCCATCCTGGTCGCGTGTCTCGCTGATATGTATTTCCCGAATTGGAAAAGGAAGAGAGCTAAGCTTTGTTCTTTGATATTGAATGGAGGCTCCTCCTGATCTCAACTAAAGGCCCCGAGCTTTTTTTTGGTACATTTAGGCAGTTTCAAGATGGAATGCTGGGGGGGAATTTGAGAGATTAGCAAGATTAAAGTGAGGTTTGTGTGTGAAAAGTTTGCTAGACAATCGGCAATGCGGCATCATTGTGGATGTGTGGATCTGGGCAATGAGCACGCGATGGCCTGTCCAAGGGGGTTTCTTTGTCCTTTTAGCGGGGTGTGTGATGGGAGGGAAGACACGAATATACCGGAGAATTGTGTGTAGCGGGTTCAGCCATAGCGGCGACATCTACGTATACCTCCGATCTCTATGCAGATGAGTGATACTTGCGGAGCAGTGGCAGATGACGTGACCGCAACATGTTGGCACAAAGTCTCTTCTTATAACAGATGAGCCCCGATCCGTTGTTTGTCGGCTACGACTCTCAGACACTGCACTGCTGAGCTCACAAACCTTACAATCTTCAGGAACACCCGCTCCTGATCCTTTCTCATACTCTCGCTAAAGCCTCTCGTTGCAACCCCACCGGTCTCACCTACAACAGCCCTCACAACATAAACACAGGTCATTCTCATCTCAAACTGTCAAAAGACAAATCTCTATCATCATACCTTCAACCCCTCAAACTCCCTCGATAACTCATAGTTCCACCAATTATCTTCCTTCGAGCTCCAGAATCAGCCCATAGGCTGCATCTTCGTTCCTTCTATCTCATTGCAATACTCTATCAAAACCTATTGATAGTTGTCGTGACATCCTTCGAGAAAGACGGAGTTGTTCTGTCAGCTTGTTTTGTCGGCGACATTTCAATACTTAACTTCCGGGGTGCCGCTGACGAGAGAGCGGCCCGACTTAGCGCTGGAATTTTTGATTCCCCCCCCCCCCCCCCCCCTTCTTTTTAAGGTTTGGATGATGGTTGGGATCTTGGATATCCTTTGATTTATTATTATCATTTTTATTTTATTTTCAAGTGTGTGTTGTCTTTGACAAAAAGCAACATCTTGGACTCTTCCGAGATTCCTCTTCTCGTGCCAATGGTTAGTGCCAATTTCTGAGAACCACCGGTTGCGACAAGCCAAGTGTCAACTGTCGACTTGTCGAAACATCAAACTCTCCTTCATAATACACACACATCACGTCTTGGGACAGTCGCTATGAGCTTTGTTACCAAGGTCGTCGACAGCTTCAAGCTTGACATCAAAGAGTGGGATCCCACTAACCGCTTCGTCACTTCTTGGCTGCTCCCTCCCTGGGTCCTCTTTGCTTGCCGTGCTCTAATAGTAAGTTATCGCTTCCTAACATTGACATCTTATCTGATCATCATCATCACATGGATTAATATCTCACTATTTTGTCATCTCGCACCGCTAACCATACCCCTACCCACAGGCATTCTATATCCTCACCTCCCGCTTCATCATTATCGTCTACGAATGCACCCACAACGATTGCATAACTGCCCGCAATGAAATCTCCTACTTTACCATCCTCACCTTCTGGGGTCTCGGCTTCTACTACCTCTTCTCCTCTATCCACACCGCCAGCTACTGCCTCACCGGCCGGCCTCTCCTTGCCCGCTGGTCCCGCATCCTCCAGGCCCTCCACTGCTTCTACTACACCACCATCACTGTCATGCCAATTATCGTCACTATTGTCTACTGGGGCATCATCTACGAAGGTAATTGGTTCCCCACCGCTTTCAAAGCCTGGGACAACATCACCCAACACGCCCTCAACCTTGTCTTCTGCATCTTTGAAATCGCCATCCCGCGCGCCCCCGCACACCCTGTCATCCATCTCTTCTGGATCATCATCATCATGCTCCTCTACCTCTCGCTCGCCTACCTCACCGAGGCCACCCGCCACTTCTACACCTACTCCTTTCTCGACTCGAGCGCCGGTTCCAAAGGGAAAGTTGCTGGGTACATCTTGGGCATCCTCGTTGCCTTTATCATCTTCTTCTTCCTGTCCAAGGGTCTCATCTGGACGCGTCTCTGGGTGACAGAGAAGAAGCTGGGCATGACGGGCAAGTTTGTCGAGAAGGATAAGCGGTCGGATTTGGAGATTGGCATGGTGCAGGTTAGGTCCAAGGAGAGAGAATCGTCGGTGTAAGGCGTAGGCGTAAGAGAAATTGTTGTTTCTATCGGTATGGAGATGATAAGCGGCAAACTGAAATCGAAAAATTTAACGCTATGTTGCTGATATTGGTTGCAATGTCACGTCACATGGTTACCTATCTGGGTATATAACCCCCCACATCCGTTGAATTTATACTTATGACTGCATATACAACGGTCCAAAAAAAAGTAACGTAGTTGCTATATATATATAACAATCTAGAAATTAATAATAAGAGAGCAGGGGAAAATGTAAACACCAACACCTTACCATCTTTAACATTTCATATATGACCCCTCCCTCATCTCGTCTTCCCTGTACTCAAACATCCAATTGACCCCCCCAAAAATCGCCACACTAGCCACAACCACAAACAACAACCCATCCCAAGTTTGGAAAATCCCCAAAATCAAACTACTCAATCCATCCAACCCTACCGCAAACCCAACCAAGTTCGCCATAATCATCATCAACACATTAATAACGGCTCCCACCGCGCACAACCGCCGGTATGTCTCCGGGCGATCCGCCCATTTCTTACGCGGGAACAGGAACGCCGCCAGCATCTCAGGTAGCATGAAGAGTACGATTAGCCACCCCCAGATCAACAGGCGCATCTGCAGGTCGTGCCACAGTGCGACAAACGTGAAGACAAGCAGATAGTTAAAGATGGACTGGGCAATAGCCAGTTTCCCGGTAAATGATGTTCCGCCGAGGGGAATGTAGAGATAACGGATGAGCCACCGGTTGAACGAGCGATGCCAGGCACGCCAGAAGGAGAGGGTACTGTAATTATTGCTGACGCAGCGAATCATGTTTTCGGGTGGGTCAATGCCGTCGATGAGGGCCCAGAGGCGGAATAGACGCCAGGGGAGTAGTAGCTTGAGCCAGATGATATGCAGGTTGACAAAGGATAGCAGGCCGATTTGCGCTGGCGAGTACGAGCTCCAGTCGGGGGAACGTTCGGAGATGGCGCAGACCCAGACCATGTGGAGGGTGAATTCCATGACAAGAAGGACAAACATAAAGCGGACGGCGTAGCGGGTTGTCCGACTGAGTTGTATGGTGGCGGATTGGTATTTGCACTGGGAAATGTAGTCGTTAAAGGTCATAATGGGACCAGCCAGGTACAGTGGGGCGTAGATGATGTAGGCAAGGTAGTTTAGAAAGCTGTACTCGTCGCGGTCAGCCGAGAACTGAATGCGATCTCTCTCGCTAAGATTGGCGGGATCAATCTGTTTCTTCTTGAACGATGAAGGTTAGCAGGCATGTCCATGGGTCTCTGTACGTCACGACAGCATATTGTAAATATTCACCTCAATGAGCCCGGTACTGTCTTTCCTGGCGCTCCAGTAGCGGTCCATGTTGAAGCTGATGAGCCTCAGGACCGTAATGTTGAACAGAATCTCCCATCTAGCCATAAGGCCCCCATGATCATCCATCCACTCTCCCAGTGCCAGTAAACTCGACCCTTTCACCGAGTCATCGACTAAGAAGCTCGCTATCCACTTATAGTGATATCCTGTCGTCAACTCATTCGCAAACAGCGTCCCAATATTGAATGCCCATGTCGTCAGCGGTACAAACCGTCTCGGCACCACCACGCCAATCTGAAAGTTCAACCACAAGATTATCAATACCTTGAAAACAGAAAACCCATGCAACAATGTCAGAAAGAAAATCGCAAACCCCGCATCAAACGTTGTCCGCAAATTCATCCTCAGCCGGGCCGTATCCGCCAAATTAAGTTTTGGAACGCCCCCCGCCAAACATGCCTCATACCTCCGCCTCAATAACGGATGAACCACCAAAAACGCCAACATTGCCGGCAGATTCTCCCGAAACGTATTATATTGCGAATCCGACACATCAATCTGTCTCCCCGGGATCCATCCGGGCTTCAGCAAGTCCTCATACTTATGATACCGCGGGTCCGTCGTCTGCGACACGGAAAACGGCACCCAGTAGATAGCCGGTACCGCTGCGACGACAATGGCTCGGTAAATCCAGAACTCAGTGGTATTCCAGCGGGGTTGCGCGGGGAGGTTCTTGGTGTATTTGGTCTCGCGGTCGCGGGTGGCGATGGGGTCGGAGAGCTGTCGTTCGTAGATGCGGTAGGGGGTAGTGGAGGGGGTGGTGAAGCGAGTGTCAAGGGCATCGAGGGTGTAAATTTTGCGTAGGTAAGCTTGCGCGGTAGTGAGGAGGGACATTGTAAGGAGTAGAGGGTGCGACGGAGGCGAGCTGGGTGGTGCAGCCGCCGGTGGTCGCGGATGGATGGGTATGCAGAGAGGTAGTTAGTTAACTACGAATGGGCGTGATATATAGCCGGAGATTCAGTTTGTTAGGAAAAGACACAGAGTATTGTTTTGTTAAGCCCAATTAAGGGCGACCGTACAGAAAGAAAAATTAATGGTTCGTCAAGAGTGGCACTCCACCAGATTTTCAGTCTCTCTTCAAGAACACGAGACAAAACAAGACGACGGCAGTTCTGCCGGCGGGGACCAAGGCTATGCAGGGACGCCAAACAGGGAAGGATGATCACAAAAGTATCAAGATCAAAAGGAGAAATTGCAGATGGCCCAATAACAGTGCGTGTGTTCACTCATGTTGGAAACCGTAGCATTGGTGGCAGTACAATTGCGGCGTATGGTTTACATGTTTTGGTGGTCGCACGTTTGGTTAGTTCTGATCAGATCTATATGATTATTGGTTTGAGCTGGATTAACGTGGACAACGTCTTTTGGGTTGTTGCATGTGAAACTGTTGTTCAACTAGGTGGAACTTGAAGCCAGGATTCCGGGATCAATAAAAACCCTACCATTGACGTTCTATAATAGGGTACAGGATTCAGAGCTACAGATAGCGACCCTGAACTTGCAATAAACTAACCCACAAAACCCACTAAATGACCCACTAACACCCCACTAAAAGCGCCTCACCACCAACCACCGTACACAACCAAAAACCCGCCCCACTCCCTCAATCAACCGCCTTACTTTCCATTACTCTCTCTTCTATAAATACCCCTCGCCCTCTCCCACATTTTATTTTATTTTCTTCCCTTTTTTTTCTCCAGGCGACAATACTTCATAGAATCATTTCTATAGTATTCGACCTTCCTCTTGGTTCCCCAAAGGAGCTACAGAGTCCACCCTGGTTGATGATTTATATCCTCACATCCTTAGAGTGAAATTGTTTCTAACAAGGACTCTTGGTGGCTTCCGACCTGCCTGAAAAGGTGGCAGCTCATGTGGTGGGGGGAGACCCTTGAACTCTGGCTGTATAGGAAGTGGTGATGATCTCATCCCCTTGGCGTTGTCTGCTTTCGAGCGAACCCTTGGGGTGGGATGTGATGGATGTCTGACAGGTCTGTCTTCTCATCGTTTTGGGAGCTTGTCTCTTGATGCGAAGAAAAGCGTTGATTGTAGTTAGTGGTGTTATAGTATCTAGATAGAACTGTTATCACCCCTTTTGTATCAAGCGCTGTTGATCCATTGTATATATTCTGTGCTAATATATATTATCCCATTTACCTAAAACAAACCGGCTTATCGTCAATAGTATCGTCTCGCAACATCCTAAATCTGCGAAATCTCCCACCAAGCCCGCAAAACCGCCATCCCCCCGCTATGCGACTCAACCGTCCTCCCTCTCCCGCGATCATTCAAGTCCCCCTTCGCAAACGAACACTCGGCCTCAACATTGTCTGAATGACCACCGCCCATAACGTGCTGACCAGCCCCAATGATGCCCCCCGGCTTCACATCTGCTACTGCAACCTGTGTCTTGTTTTCCAAACTCCTATTCATGATGACACCGGGAATTGCCAGTGTACTACCGTTGCCCCACTCTCCTATGCGGATAATGGGATGATTGCGGTAGTCGACCATCGTCGAGGTGAACTCAACATCGGTGTTGAATGTCATTGATTGGTCAAACAAGCCAATGGTCCACCATGTGCCAAATATGCCATATTTATTGCGAGTCCCAAGAGCAGCCTGCACATTGTGTCTTAGCCAGGGGATATACTCACGGCACGCCTTGGCATGCTTTGCCGCGACTTTGTCAAACCCGTCTTCATCAAAACCCGAACTGTGACGGGTCTTGATGACATCCAGTTCTTCCGTAGACAGCGGCGTGCAAAAGTATGTGAGATGATGAAAAAAGATGCCTTTGAAAGTATGCCCGTTTTGCGAACACGTGCCACTGCGATCACACATCTCCTCGATGACCCCGTACCGACCCAAGCCCTGCCAGCTAGGCAGAGTCCCAGGAGCTCGATCCTTCAATGAGTCTTTCGGTCTCTGACGCTTGAGATCCCAGCCAGTGGCTCGGATAACGTTTTGTATGAGGGCATGGCCTTCGTCAAGGTATGAAGGACTGCCTGTCGCAGCCCACAGCCCGCGCTGTCCCGTGAGCAACACGCCTTGGTTGTACGTAAAGACCATGTCATTACGTTGGTCGCACTGAGTACTACCATTGCGGCCCGAGATGTGATAGCCATCAACGAATAGGCCGTGTTTGTTGGTCATTTTGGAGCCGAGTAGCCACTTATACCCCTCAATGGCCGCCTTAAGGAACCTAGGATCTTTGGTGAGAGTGTTCATCTTTGCACCCACCATCCATGGGGTAGTGATATCATCGCCGGGGAAGTGAAGGTACATTTGAATAGAGGCGGCGATCCACAGTTCGTTGGTGATGGCGTTTTTGTAGATAATTTCGTGGGGGTTCCAGTTCATGCCGCCATCACACTGGTCTGTCCCCCAGCCATGACTGGCAAGCTCCCAGAAGATACGGGCACGATGAGCGAAAGCTCTGCTCCAGTAGTTTCCGTACCAAGGCTGAGCCTCGAATGCTTCATTGATCTCCGGGATACCAGCTGCACCGACCATTTCCGGAGAGTAGTGAGTGCTGGAATGCTTCTCAATGAACTTTAACGTCTCAACCCAACCAAGAACAACCCATAGCATATCATCGTAGGCCTAGATTCAACATTTATTAATCTTTGTCTGCTGTACAATGACAAAGTGATGACTTACCTGAAGACGGATACTAAAGTGGTCCTGACCAAAGTACGAAGCAATAGTCTGAGAAAAGTACAAATCAATGATATTCGCCTTTGTAGCATCCTCCGCCAGATCAACATCAGTAAAGGCATCTGATAGCGTCGACGTTAACCCAACGAGATGTGTCTGCAGCACAGCCGCTGTCCAATCAATGGCTGTAGGCCAAGTTCCCGACTCTGAGGCAAAGAACTCATCTTGCATAACAGATAGCGCTTGGAAAGCGTCATCTAGCACATTAGACCTGGCCTTTATCCGTTTGGGTACTGCATGGACGACATCGTCTTCTAAGAATGAATCTGGAAGATGACGGAGGCAATCATCTTGGGGAAGAACGGGCGAGTCAAAGATGGAACATCTTTCCGGTTTGCGGATGGACTTATCCTCGGACGACGGGCCTCGGGGTATATTCGCCGCCAATGTAGATGTGATGAGAAAGTATAAAGATTGAGGACGCATGATGATATATAATTACGACCCTGAGATAGCTGATAGAACAGGAGAGGGTCGAACAGGCTGTGGAGGGGCCTCCGGGGTCGAAACCAGTAAGGTAACAAGATGATTGCTCAGTGGAAAGATATGCTTTTATATCCAGAGTCTCAGAATCTTAACTCGGAAGGCGCTCTGAAGGTATTACACAACCTCAATCGTCACCACAACCACATCGAAACCCGGTGATGCAGGGCAAGATGACGGGGAAAACCGACGGGTGACCCTCGACGCCACACCAATGAAAGATGTGAAACGGTCTCGTACACCGACTCTCGATTATTAGAGCATGTGATAAACAACGAGAGGCTAACCAAAGATCGGTAACGGGAAGGCTACCGAGAGAGAGAAAGAAAAACCGAAATGGGCAGTTTTAAGAGATGCGATGTGATCTCGGTGAGAGATAACTAACGATGGAGAGGGATTGCGCACTAGGCACTATAAAGAAAGAAAGAAAGAAAGAAAGAAAGAAAGAAAGAAAGAAAGAATATATATCAAAAGAAAATGGATATTTACAAACACAAAATATGAAGAAACAGAAACTCCTGCAACTGCCCCTAGATCAGGTGTTTTTAGTTTGTTGAGAGAGAAACAATCGTGGGTTGGATTTTTTTCCTCCACGATACAACTTTTGGGTTCGTGGCACAAACGCAGGGGCAATTGTCTCACCAGTAGTTCCTTCCGCGGAATCAGTGCACATTCGAAATCATATAGTTATATCAACAGCTATGAGATAAGAGCAGGAATTTCTTATGATAATAATGATGGCCTTTTGGTTCAGGTTGATGCTAATATTAGTATAGCAGAACTGCTCAAGTTCACGATAAACGATGCCCAAGATCGATGAATGTTCCGTCTCACTGAAACCCTTATCGAGATATTTGTTTCGCTTCATGATCCTTTGCACCGGATGTCTGGGCGATGGAAGTCATCGGATGCAGCATCAACAGCGGACAATTCCTCCATGTTGTATCTGGTGATAGTTGGATTTGCAGAAACCAACAATGGCGCTGTCGTCTGACTGTAGTGTCTCGCTCTGATAAGTGTAGTCAATGCTAGGGACGGTTACAGTGGATATGCAAGTCTGAATGTGATACAGGAGGGCCATGAGGATTCAAATGATATGGAGCACGTGTGTGTTATGGTGTAAGCTGAGAACAGAAGAGTTACAGGAACAACAGCTGTCTAATGTTGTGTAGTGGTGGACGGAAGGCCTGTGATGATCATGCCAGGATTTAATTGTTCGAGTGTGGTATACAGTGGGATGCGGGGCCGTGAACTGACAGTGATTGACTGACAAGGATTTGTTCAGAACCAAGAATTAACCAAGAGTTGATTTCCGTTTCTCAATAGGTTATCTAGACACAGCCTACATAATCTTAAACTTGCTCAATACTAGACGACTTGAAAAGAACTTCCACATTTAATTTTAGTAGTTCTTAAAAATATGAACATAATTTCAGCCCTGTAATTGGCACTTTACACTCTTGTTCTCTCTGAATAACTAGCTCATCGCACCCACACGATCTCAACATCACGATCTCCAGGTGGGAGTCCGTCAGCAGATTTATGATCCTAGACAGACTTTAAGCTTGTGCACTTTGATTGGCTACTCGACTTGTACAGGCCCACTTTAACTTCTTTCTGCTGCATTGTTTATGGGTTGAAGCGCGCTAACCTAATTGGTAAAAAAAAATCAACAAACCGACAAGGGAAAGCATCAACATCGACACCTTCTACGAGGCACCGACTTTGCCTTTCCTTGGACCGTGCCTTCAATTTTGTGATTTTCCTGGACTCTGATCAAGGCTTGAGCTTTTGTGTCACGCGCGGCGGCAATATTTATCGCGAATACCCTGATTGAAGATCTTGAAATCGTATCAGAAAAAAACAGCGGTTCTTCTTTTACACAATAACTGACATCTCTATTTACTTTCCTTTGATATCACGTCTTTCGCTTTTTTTTTTCTTCAAGCCGCTCTTTTAGTTATTCTTGTTCTTCTACTATCTGTTTTCCTGTTTTTCCTAGAGAGTATCATTTCACAACCTCACGCCGTATACGACTTTTGCATCGTGCACTCACACATTTTACGCGTGTCTTATTCAAATCCTATTCCCTTTCAGCCCATAGGAGGCTCACTCTCGATAGATATCTGGCATCATGGACATAGATTCACCAGAAAGCCGCTACCGTTCGCGCATCCTCAGAGAGATGAACGCAAACCGCGAAAACCCTTTCAACTCACCACCATCCTCCACCGGCTCCCACGGTACCTTGGACCCTACAATGAGCACCATCTACACCGACATGGACGGCGACTCGACACGCAAACTCAACGAAGACGTCGCCAGGATAACCGGTAACAAGGAGCGCAAGCCTGCCATTGACTGGGATGTCATCAATAAAAAGTTCCCCGATTTCTTCCCGAAGCCAAAAGCAATGCCTGTCGACACCCGGAAATTTGCTGCTACTACTGCTGTAAATAAATCTGGAAAGCCTGCTCTTACCGCCAGGCTGGCCACTGCCCCCTCGTCACCGGCTTCCCGGGGCTCCGAATCTAAGGAAAACCGGCCGCCCAAAACCATTACCAAAAAGCGCTTTTCTGTTGATGAATTTACTCTCAACTCATTTAATGGCTCGAGTAGAACTCGTGCTGAGATGCAGCCCCGTGTCGAGAGCGAATCTGACGCGTTTTCAGTTGTCAATATCTCGCCCGATCGTTTCGTCTTGCCCCCTCCTGCCGCTGATAACAACAACAGTAGACTACCCCACCAGCCGCAGAACCGGAGCCCACTGGCTCGAGAACATTCCAGAAGTCCGTCAACGCCGGACGGATCACCGACGCCGGTGAGGCGGATGTCGATGCCTGCTGCGCTTACTAGACCACAGGTTAATGCGGTGGAGCTGAGTCCGCTGAAGGTGCAGCGCAAGCTGAACTTTGCTCAGCATGTTCTTTCCAAAGAGGTTAAAGTGGCGTTGAAGCAACAAAAGAAGCAGAACAAGAAGCAGACTGTGTACACTGCTTCACCAAGGAGATTCCGCCGCGGCGATACCATGACTCAGGACATGGACACCATGGGAAACACTAGTCGGTCATTCGTCATGCCCGATGTCTCCAACTTGGGCGACTTTGTATCGGGAAAGCTTGAGTTCAATGGTACTGTCAAGAACGGCGTTCCGATATTAGTTAAGAATGGAAAAGTGGTGGACATGGGAGATCAGAAGAAGCACTCTAATAGCTATGCTGATGTCGATGGTTTCAAAATTCCCGAAGACGAGGAGAAGATATTTGTGTCTATGGATATGATCCGGGACGAGATAATTGCCCTACAGGAACATGATGATATGGTTCAGGAATATGCCGATGGCCTTGAAATGGAGGTTGAGGAACTCCAAGCCCAGATTGAGGTCCTGAAGGGGAAGAGCGGAAACACTCTGAATCTTGAGAAGCAGTCCGGCGAACAGGTCTCAGTGAATGAGGCTCTTTTGGACGAGAAGAAAAGTAAGCAAGTATGGTTCTTCAACATAAGATGAACACCAACTAATCAAGCCTTAGAACTTGGTGAAGAAGTTGTCATCCTGCGCTACAAGCTCCAGGAGGCGACTAAGCAGAGCGAGATTCTCACTCAGAAGAACGAGCAACTGGAGGTGGAGAAGAAGGCCGCAGTCAACGACCGTGAACGGGCCATGAAGAAGTTTCAGATGGCTTGTGAAAATATTAACCAGCTGGAGAATCAGCTTGACATGAGCACCAAAGATCTTCGCGTGACCCAGAAGCAGCTTGATGCCACGCTTGAGGTGCGTGAATCCGAGAATGTCCTGATCACCGAGATCAGCAGCCTAAAGGAGGCCAACAAAAAGCTGCGCTTCGATTACGATGCCGTCAAGCGTGACTTGACTTCCCTTCGAGATGACAACTCTGACCTGCGTACCGAGAATGACTCTTTGCGGAAGGAGAACCAGTCTCTGCGGTCTAACTCGCGCATGGTGATTTCTGAGAATGAAGAGCTCCGTCGCTCCATCGACTCGGCTAAGGGCGAGATATCTGAAGCCCGCGTTGAGCTGGAGCGTTTGCACGGAGTCATCGAGTCCTTGCAGACCGAGAAGAACACATACAAGCAGGACAATGATAGTCTGGTCCGCAACAACGACAAGTACTTCTCGGATAACAAGACCCTGCGGCTTCAGGCGTTAAAGTTTGAGCGCAGTTTGCAGGATCTGGCTTCGGACAAGGACAAGCTTCGGCAGGAGGTGGAATTTCTCAAGACTCAAATTGATCATATGAGACAGTCTGTTGCCCGCGGAGGTAACTCGACCGGCCCCTCTACGAGCCGCAATGCTCAGGAGGAGCCCATGACTTCGGCTTTCTTTATTCCTGACGAGACGGTCCATACTGATGAGCACACTGTCCCCATTGAGAGCACTCGCACGTTCAACCGCCGCCTGATGAATCGTCGTCAGTCAGATAATATGGGCACTCAGACGATGGATCTCACTGGTGATTACTGCGATCACACACAGGGCGTTGAGTTTACTACCGAGATGGTTACTGGTGAGATCGAGGACGAAACTGAAGACCTCCGGCCTCTCCAGAAGACTACAAACAAGTCTGGCAACTCGGTCAAGTTTGATGTGCCTGACATGACTGCTTCCACCGACGAGGAGCGTACCCGGAACCTGTCTACTTCCGCTGCTATTGCTGCCAACCGTAGCAGCAAGCGTCGTAGCTCTCTAAAGGCCAACCAGACCGGAGGTCCCTCTGCTCCTGTTGCCCCTTCATCTACTAAGGAAGACACTGAGACTGCTAGCGCCGGCTTCACTTCCAACGATACCCAGAACTTGTCGTTGCACATCGAGCCCAAGGGCAAGCCAATGACTCAGGACGAAGCCACCAGAAACTTGACCAAGGGCAAGAAGGTCATAAAGCAGAAGTCCGTCAACAACATCACCCAGGATCTTACTAACATGGGCCTGGGACAGGGCCCAATCCGCGGACACACTCAGAGCCACATAATAAACATGACAGAGCAGTTTAGTCAGCGTCTTGACAACGGACAAGACTTTACTCTGCAGAGTGTCCAGGACGGCTTCACTCGGAGTAGTACCCGCAACCTGACTCGTGAGGCTCCTGGTCATTCTGAGCGGACTAACCGCACTGGTGACATCTGCCCTGGCCTTTCCGCCGATGCTCGCAGAATCCTTGACGAGCTGTGCGAGCACTCATGCCGTAACTGCACCGTGTGCTCTCGCATCGCTACTCACAAGCAAACCGTCACCCCCACCGACGCCACCACCGGCAAGAAGCGCGTCGCCGTTCCCCGCCCTATCCCCGTCTCCGATCGTGAACACATCTCTCAAGCTGCCGCCCAATACTTCCAGGAGCCCACCATGCGTCCCTTGCAGGCCCCAGGCAATGCGCTGGCCATTGTTATTAAGGCCCTCGAAGACGAATCCGAGCACCTCAACATGGAGCTTATGAATCTTCAGGCTCGGTACAACGCTCTGGACAAGTCCCTCGGCAAGCGGGAACGCAAGGAGATTGCCGGGAAGCTCAAGGACTTGCTGAAGAAGATGGAGGCGAAGAATGATCAGATTTATGCATTGTATGATGTGCTGGAGGGACAGAAGGCGGCGGGGCAGGCGATGAGTGAGGCGGAGTTGGAAACAACGATTATGAGCATCACAGGGATGAACATGGTTGATGTGGAGTTGAGCCAACAGTTGGTGTGGGAGGGGGATCAGTCACAGCTTCGGGCGTGAGCGGGGATTTGTGGATATTTCTGGAAAAAGCGTTGATATTTGTTTGGGCTTCATTTGTCACGGTGATTGGTTGATACTGGGATTTTGTCTTTGTTTTTTGGCGTTTTGATATGAATGGAGTTTTTTTTTTGCTTCTGGACTGGGTTCACAGGTCACATAGCATGGACTGACTGTAAATTGGAATACTCATGATATTGGTACTGGAAATAACTTGCTTTTTGGTGAATGAAGATGATTACGATATGTGCTTATTATTCTTGAGATTAATGAATCTCAGGGTCAACCTGGAGGCAATAAGATGTCTAGAAATGCACGAAGACTATGGTAATATAAATGATCAAGAGACATTTAACAATCCATAATGGGAAATCCAATAGACCAACAGAAACAATGTAAAAAAAGACAGATAAATACAAGATAAAATACCGTGATATGCCCAACATAACCATGCCAATTCCCCAGTAAAACCCAACAAAACCCATATCCTTGCTGTCTCTATTCGTCATCTTCTTCCCCCTCTTCACTTTCTTCTTTTTCGTCTTCATCATCCTCTTTCTGCGCCTTCTCTTCCCTCAACCTCCCTTGCACTACCAAATACGCTCCCATCGGCGTCTCCTCCCATGCAAAATCCCTCAAAAAGCTCTCCACCTGCCCGCGATTCCGCGGCGCAAACTCTACCTTGGCTCTCTTCTCCTCGACAAATCGCGCATTCGCCTCAATCTTCCGCACCAGCACCACCAACATATTTGCCACCTTGGCATTCCGGTTACCGCCCGTCTTCTTGGCCATTTGTTTGAGCCAGCGCTTGACTTGGATCACAATGGGCAGCGAGAGCTCGGGGAAGGCAATGTTGGTGGCCCATAGGCCGAAGAATTCGCCCAGGAGCTCCGTCACCTGCTCGCCAAGGCCGTCTTGGTAGACGCGGGTCTTTTGGTAGGCTTTGGACGCCTTGTAGGTGACGGAGAAGTCGAGGGGCTTCTGCGTCGAGGACTTGGGCGCCTTGCACATCTCAGCGGAGTTGAGGACCTCGATGAGGGCGGGGGCCACGGGGATGTAGGTGCCGGTGGCGCGCGAGATGCGCAGAAGGGAGCGGATGAGGTGGAAGCGGAGAGGGAAGTAGGTGGCGGTGGGGATTAGGCGGAGGGCCCCGAGCGTCACTTGGACAAGAGGGTAGATGAGGAGTTTGAATCGGTTTTCCTTGTCACCGGATTCGGCGATGCGGACAGTCGAGCAGTGTTCGGCGAGGACGCAGGACCAGAAGTCGAGGGAGTGGACGTATTGCCAGTGGTAGACAATGCGGAAGGCATCGTTCTGGTTGTGGACAATGCTGTTGCGGAGGTGGATTGCCAGTTGGCGGACGAAGCCAAAGGCAGTGGTGTACCCGACGACAGAGTCGATGCCCCAGAGACTGGAAGCGGAGTTCTTCATGATGTTGATTCCCTTGATGGTGATGGCGTTGGTGACGCGGCAGCCCTGGACGAGGCCTTGGTAGGTGTCCTTGAGGACGGACTCGCGGATGCCCTTGTCGCCTAGTTCGACGATGCGGTTGAGGATAATGAAGGCAGTGATACGGGTGGTGTCTGCGGAAGCGGGCTGGGCCCAGAAGCGGACGACGGTCTTGATAAGAGACTTCAGGAGCTTCTTGAAGGAGATTAGGTAGGGGACCATGGGCTCGAGGGCACTGAGGGTCAGCATAAGAGTTTTGTCGTCAGACAAAGTCGAGAGAAGATGCATAATGGAAGCAGTGTAAGTCTTGAGAAGGATTGATAGAGTCTTGAACTTGGCGCTCTCGGTCTGGACGTAAGTGCGACCGGCAGCAGACTTCTTGGCAGGCAGGTGGTGCTGGATGATTTCGGGGACGTATTTAAGGGCGATAACAACAATATTGTTGAAAACAGCGGGATCAGAAATCTGGAAGCGCTGGCGGGGATCAGCCTCAATAGAGTCGTTGTTCAAGTAGGCAGCCGATCGGAAGGCAAGAACAACCTGGCGAGTGGCCTTCAGTGACTTATGCTCCTCCATAACCTGCTTCCAGCGGGCGACCGTCTCGGGAGTCAGCTCGCTGCCAATAGCGGGCTCCTCGACCTTGGTAGGCTGCTCCTTGGTCTCCTTCTTGTCCTTCTTATCAGTCTTTTGCTTCTTCTTGGGTTGCTCATCCTCATTGTCGGAGCCCTCAGAACCGCTGAGAGCATCGACCTCGGAAAGGTTGGCGTCGGGCGCAAAGTCGAGGGCCTCGGGGTCATTTTCGCGGAGGTACTTATAGAACTCGGGATCATTCTCAGCCAGCTTGTCGAGAGCCTCCTGATTCATACCGTCATCATCCTCCTCGGCATCGTCCACTTCATCATCGTCAGAACTGGGGGCAGCATTCAGATCTTCATCAGACTCGTCATCGCTGTACCCGATCATGTCAACCTCAGGCTTTTCTTCTTTGTCCTTCTCATCCTCCGCCTCAGCATCAGCGCGCTTCCGCTTGCCAGGCTTCTTGGCTTCAGCGCCGCCGACGATATCCTCAAAGCCACCCTGGAAGAAATCATCAATGCTCATGGCGCTGACGTTGGCATCGCAGGCCTTCTTTCCCGGGAGCTTGGGGGCGCCGGAGGCATCGGCGGGGCCCTTGATGTAGTCGGCATCCTCGGCCTTTCGTTGCAGGACCTTGTTCTTGATCTGAGAACGCTGCTTGATCTTGACGGCGGCCTTGCGCTTCTCCAAAACACCTCTTAGGTGCTTCTTTTCGAACTTCTTGGTGGCTTTTGCGGGCTTGCCCATTGTGGTGTGTGATGGTGAGAGTATCACCGGGTATGGATTAAAGATATGTGTAAGGACAATGAGCAGGGTCAGTGAACTGACAAATAGGACTTATAGAAAATTTCACGTCGTGATGGAGGTCCGGCGTAAAGGTGTGGTGTCCTGGTTTAAGGTGTGCGGTGGGATGCTTAGTGTCGCTGGCGGCGTTGATACGTTTTTCTTTTTTTCTTTTCTTGTACGCTGGAAATTTTCAAAGTTTTGGCGGGTCCTGCGCCTTATCTTATCAGTCACTGCTTTTTTTGGAAGTGCATCTAGGCGGTGAAAGATTCTGCCACTCCCCGCGCCGATTCCCAATTGAGCAGGGGTACGGCCACTCCAGCATTATTTTACAAGGTAGAGGTGTAATTACAGCTGTAAAAGAGGCACATTGTGTTTACGCATATGAACTTATACTGGTTTCTCGTGATGTAAAATCTAGAGTGAAGACATGGAAACCCAACCATATGCCCCGGTTCCGTACAGTTACGTGCCCGATACTGCGCGGAATGCCACTATAAACCTGGACGAGGTAAGTTCCCGTGGCTACCTGGCAATAAGCGAAACACTGCCCACTAACACCCTTTATAGGAAGTCAAACTGGCCACTACCCGCACTGAAAGTAACATCCAAGAGTCTCTGGCTGAACTGTTCAGTATCCTCATTACACTTGACAGCCTCGAAAAGGCATTTCTGAAAGATGTTGTGCCCGAGGCTGAGTATGCTGAGACGTGTGAGCGTCTGTTGAAGCAATATAAGTCCCTGCTGTCAGATGACATGGTATCTGCTCATTTTGGAACACTGGACGAGTTCAAGGCCGAATGGGATGTAAGTGTTTATATCATTGTAACTTTACGCCTATCTTCCTTGTGGCTGACTCTCCTCATAGCTCGAAGTGCCTCGTGCCTCTGAGCGCATCCGAGTTGGTCTTCCTGCCACGGTTGTCACCGCCAGCGCCCAATCCACTGGCCCTTCCAACTTCATCTCAGGCGCTAACGGCGTCCTAATCGCTGAAGCGACGCAAGAGTTCATCACCTTCCTCGACGCCGTTAAGCTGGGCCTTCTTTCCAAGGACCAACTGCATCCCCTGTTGTCTGAAGTTATTCAGTCGGTCAACCGTGTTACGGATAAGGACTTTGAGGCTAGGGGGAAGATTGTGCAGTGGTTGATTACGTTGAATCAGATGAAGGCGGCGGATAGCTTGTCGGAAGAGCAGGCGAGGGAGCTGGAGATGGATATTGAGCAGGCGTATAACGGGTTTAAGCGTACTTTGCGTTAGAGTATCCTCCATTATCTTTTAATTTGTATGGATTAATGGGGTTTTGGTTCGTTCAATACCATAATCGTACACGTCAAATATTATATCTTTTCTGAGGCACCTTGCCTACACCAAGAATGTCCAGAAGCTGGGATAGACAAACTCATCCTCGAATATCCTCCGAACCTGCTCCAGAATGAACCTCTCGACTTTCCCCACATTCTTCAAACTCTGCTTCCCACTCTCTCGTTGACCAATTTCACTCTCGATCCGAATCTCTTGCAACAACCCCCCAAATTTCTTCCCGCGATGAGGACCCGTATCCCCGATGGGTGCACCAACAACCTCCGCTGCTGCCTTCGCCACTGCTTGGTCCAGCTCATTTCCATCCGGCCCAATAGCCGCCAGCGCATCCTCGGGACTCAAAAAGCAAAAGTGTACCCGTTTCCGAATATGCGCCAGGACACCCACCCCGTCAAAAGTAAGCCCCGTAACATTCAACTTGACAGGGATCCCCACAAAACTCGGCATCGGATAATCTAACAGGATTTCCGCCGTCAACATCAATCGGATGTCACCGGCATATTTGACCCTAAACACCACTTGGACATCCTCCGGCTTTGGCTCTCGATACCGCGGCATCAAGTCACCCAATCCTTCTGACTCGTTTCCCCCTTCCTCCTCGACATCCACCTGGCTAGCCGCCGACGGTGCCGTCTCAATGTCGTCGGCCACCGCCTCATCACCCACCAACCCCTTCCGCTCCCTTAACTCTCCAATCGCCGCCTCCTCCGCTTCCTCCGCCGCCGCCGAAACTACCGATCCTATCGACGGATTCCGACTCTGGTGCTCCATGGCCCCGGACGTCTTGGTCCCCTTGATGATCCCAGGGCGTATACCCAGCCTGGAGACACCCCCCGGTTCAACACCCGATCCAGCCGTCCACGGGACCGTCATGTGGGCACCGGCGACCGCAGCCAGCGGTGTTTGCGCACTGCTCCAACCGGCGCCAAGATGCGTCTGGCCAAAATAGTGCAAATTCGACGTCCCCCCCGGAACCCCCGGCGTCGTCGCGCGCCAAAACTGCCCATCGTTCATTCCCAGGCCATCTCTAAACCTCTCCTCTGCATCGCGGCCCCCGATTGTCCGTCTGCGGCGTTCCAGCTCGAGATCGGGTACGAGATCCTCCTCGTCTTGCGAGTCGTCGGCGTCATCGGCATCGGGGTTCTCCTCGTAAAAGTCTGGGAGAGGATCGGTGATGTCTTTAAGTTCGAGTGATGGTGGGATATCACCAAAGGAAAAGGAATGTACTTTGACCGACTTGAGGAAACGGGGGAGGGTAATGGTTTGGAATTTTTCGTGGATAAAGTCGCGGATGGATTCGGCAAGGGCTTCACCTCCGGGGCCGCCTGTTATGGCTTCCCAGTTGAGATCAACGGACATAGTGACATATGATTGGTGGAGTGGGGATGTGACGATGTGTTGTAATGAAAGTAGAACAGTTTACTCAAGAATGATTGAGAAAGTGGGGCTGTATACTAGGGTTAAAGTTTCAGAACTCTAAGGGTTTTTAAACCTAGGGTTTCAGAAGAATCAAGATTCGGCGATACCTATGATCATTGCTGTCTTCCGAATGGTTCAAGCATGCTGATTGCGCAAACATGATTCACTCAAAGCATCCCTCGATCCGACCAACTTCATTATCTCAGTGCGTCTACCAGTCCGCTTTCTCTCTTTACTTTATGGTCCTGCTTGAGCCAACTGTGAATGCAGATACCCTCACTCCCCATAATGAATGACCTGGTCATACGATGCATCAAACGCTGCCTTTTTCTTCTCAGCTCCCGAATAGACTTGCCGGTCAGCTATACCCTCAGGTGCTCTCTTTTCCGAATTGCCACACTCAATTGCCAATACTGCTCTGGCTACATGGCATTAGCTATTCTTCACACACTCGAATCCATCTCATATGCCAAGACACATGAAGGACACATAAAGGATGAGTATTTATCATCGGCTTTGAGGTTTTGGAGAGCCTGCAAGCTGGAGATGGATGATCTCTGGGTGCTGATGCTTCGAGCTTCGCACCTGACGAAACATGTGGCCCCCATTTGTCTACTTGCGGATTACCAATCCACGCCCCCGGAAGGATCCCCATCCTGGCGGCAAACTGGCGATAAAACTGGGGCGACCCAAAAGAAGAAAACGCTCGCTATCGTCAGCTGTTGGTTCAAGCTTGATGGTTAGTTGCATGTATGTATACAGTTGATGTTTACATGGCAATGGGGTTATTGAGTAGGATTGTAGTGGGAGTTGACGTCTGCCGAGCCCCGGTGTCAAGGAATGGGTGGGCGGTCTATCATCGGGTGGATATGAGGGGAGGACATTGAGACCCTTGGGAGTACTACCCTTTTTTTTCTTCGGGAACAAATGACGGTAGTGTATCCTCGGATGTAACGTGATGGATGACAGCTAAATGAACAAGTCTGGAGAACAGGAATATCGATAAAAGTCATGAGTCGTCAACATCAGAAATGGCCTTTTTTATCGCTTTCTTCCATGAAGAAAGGAACATTCGCAAATGATGAAAATATGTTTATGCTTCCGACGCAGATAATGGGAACGGCTGAGTCGATATGGGGTTAGCGGCAGACGGTCAGTGGATTTGTGAATCGTGATTCCAGCTGCGTTTTGAGTAACAAGCTGCAATCTGAATGTGTGTGCGTAATGAGGCCGAGAGTCTTGAACCAGTTTGCGAGCTGAGCCAGGTGATCATGTCATGCGGGTAACTGATGTTTTGTCATCATCATAGTCGTCGTTGTGATGGTACTCAGAATTGCGGGGTGTCTTCGTGAGAACGCCGAGATCAAGGATTACTTGATAAAGGAAATTGGCAAGACTGTGAGTAAAATCTTTTTTTCTTTTTGGTTTATAAAATGACGTACTGACTTGATGTAGCGTTTCATGGCCGAGATTGAATCATTACTGCTATCAAACAGACTCTTTACTATGATAATGTCCAGCCACTGACTCGTCCCATTTCCATCTCTCGCCATACTAACTTTAATTTACCGTCACTAACCTCGGTTTAGGACCCATTCTTCCCATCATTTCATAAAAATCCATTGATGAGGCTCTCCATCATATCAATCTCAACAACTCTGGTCTCCGTGCCTCCGTTTATTCCCCTGACATCGCCAAAGCCCGAAAGCATTGCCCGCCGCATCGAGCCTGGTAGCGTTTGGATCAACGTCAGTGAGCGGCCACATCACGGAAGCTACTTCTCTGGCTGGAAGGACAGTGGCTACGGTGGCAAGATTGGTGCTCGTGGGCTTCTTTCTTATACTTATGCTCGGTCTCTGCTGTTCAGCAAGGAGGCCAAGTCTAAGCTCTGAGCTAAAGTAGTCGTCTTGTTTGTGTTATTTCATTGCTCTGGATACCTCTTTTGTTTGCTGCGAGTTTGATTTGTTTTAATTGCTTACCGTCTCATGATCTTAAAATAATAAATCTATTCAATATATGAATCAATGTTGTCCCACAATGTCACCAAGTACGGTAATACAGATCTATCCCCCTTCCCGCTATGTCAACATCCGAGAGCTTCTAGAACACAACCATCCTACTTTTCCAATTGAGACCAAGGGCTGGGTATTGTCAACTCTAGGGTTGGTAACCCTTCTCTAATTGGCCATGCAAGCACGATCATTATGGTCAATGACACCGATGCTATTTGTGGTGAATTTATCACTCCCGCATCATTCTCCCGCAATGATTCACTATGCCTCGATCAGTAAATCTACCCATGGAAACCCATCCAGACATAAAAACAGCCCGCAATTACTAACTTTGAAAAACACAAAACCAGACAACTAGCGATGATACTCGGGCGCAAAACCGCATCAACCAGCAGCGTTGTCGCGCCCGCAAACAAGCCCTCATCAAGGACCTGAGCGAGCGAGTCTCCCGCTACGAAGCCGCCGGCGTCCAAGCATCCATCGACCTGCAAAAAGCCGCCCGCAAAGTCGAAGAGGAAAACCAGAAACTCAGGGAGCTCCTAAGACAATTTGTCTCTGACAAGCAAGTTGACGACTGGCTGCAGCACAGGGAGATGCCAGATATCATTAAGCAGCATCAGCAGCATCATAATCAACAGTCATTCCCTGTGGTTTCCGTACCCACGTCGCAGGCTTCTAGTACGGTGTCGGAAAGCTCTGATGAGCTGTCGTTTGAAATGGAGTGCACTGTGGCCGCGGGTATTTTGGCACAGATGCAGGGTCACTCGAACTCGTCGAGAACAAGGCGAGCCTTGGGGTGTACGGGGTCGGAACCATGCACGGTGAAAAACACGCAAGTGTTTGATCTCATGGACTCATATTAGAATTTCTTTTTTTCTTTTTTGGTTTCATTTATGCTGTGCATATAATGATTATGAGCTACGACTCATAATCATCAGACAACTTCATTTTCAAAAGACTCGTCAACCCACACCAATCGTTCGCGCAACCACCGGCTAAGATATACCAGCCCCACCAACACCGGCACCTCCACCAACGGCCCTACAGTTGCCGTCAATGCCTGATTGCTATCGGCGCCGTAAACCGCAACTGCCACTGCAATTGCCAATTCAAAGTTGTTACTCGCTGCTGTTAGTGCCTGCACTACTGCTAATTTGTACCCACATTTCAGGATCCTTCTCGCAGCCCACAATACGCTCACGTATAAAACAAGAAAATATACAACCAACGGAGCCGCTACGCGCGCAACCGATGCGCTTCGCGCAGAGACTCGGGCGCCTTGCATGGCGAAGAGTACGATTACTGTGTACAATAATCCAATAAGGGCTAGAGGGGAAATGAAGGAGACGAAGCGTGGGTACATATTCGGGCGACGGGACATGTGGAACAAGGACTGGGTCAAAAGCGCCGCTGCCAGCGGTATTCCGAGAAATATCCCAACGGAACGAGCTACCAACGTGTAAGAAGGGATTGAGATGTGGTTATCGTGCGGAGTTGCCACGCGCAGCAGTCCAGAGGACAACGGCGCAAAGAGAATGAGTTGAAGAAGGGAATTCAGTGTCACCAAGAGCGCACAATATGTTGTATTGCCCCCGGATAAGGTAGACCAAACCAGTACCTATTCACTGTTAGCAATTGGGCCTCAAAAGAAAACGGGAAGTTGGTTGTATACCATACCATTGCAATGCATCGGCCCAAGCCGACAACAACCAGGCCACTCCGCAAATCCGCCCGGTCCGGCAACATGGCCCACGCCAATCCCGTCATTCCCAAAGGCGCAACTACCCAATTAACTATAACACTAAACAGCAACTGCGCAGCGACACCCTTTTCCTTCCTGGCAACCACTTCAATCTTCCCACCTTGTTCCTTTCTTTTCATCAACAGGTCTCTCGTCTCGGAGAATGGAACGCCGCAAAGTAACGGGTACATCATCACGAGCAAGCCAATTAGCAAAGGGATAGAGACATTTCCAAATGATGAAGAATGGTTTTGGAGAGATGGGGCGGCAGAGGGAACGAAGGCGCTGAGGAGCATGCCGATGGCCATGGCGAGGATGATCCAGAGGGCGAGGAAGCGGGAGAGCCAAGGGAGGCGGGGCTTTGAAGGGGGTGAAGGTGGTGGCGTTGGGAAATCTGGTGGTTGTTCCATGGTGGCGAGGACAATTGATAAGTTATCTTTGTAAATATTGATCTAATGATAATAATAATAAACAATTGAAACGATATATCTAGTTTTGGTGGAGTGGTAGTGGGCTTTTGTGGAAGGATTGGGAGGCTGTTGTAGGTTGGGATTTGGCCAATCAGATCGTGGGAGTGTGTCACTCCCGAATGCACAACATGAGAGTTTGCTATCCTTTTCTACCAAAGTACAAAAAAGGCATTTCGTCAGATATTTTGAGTCTGGCCAACTCTTCGTTTGTATAGAGCTTTTTTCAAGTTTTTCATCTGTTTTTTTTCATTGTTAATATGGCCTAGAACCCTACTTAACATTGCGATCATCACCAGCTTGCAGTATCTCTAACCCTATTGATAATAACCCCAGCGTCAATCTCAATCTGTAAGAAAATGGTTTTGCTTTGCAATCACAATTGGAATTCTATACATCCAACTTCAAGTCTTGTCGCAACCCATTTGCCAATCCACGCCGCCGTATCGCATCCTTTTACCGCAAATATCGCTACCGCTGTCGCCAGGTGTCGGAAACATCACCTATTATCGACAGCGCCCGAACCAATATCAATTGGCGCATCGCATCACATCGCGTACCGCCAATCCCAGCCACCCACCGATCGGTGCAATCGTCCGGTCCCACAACGACTACTTTCGGGGGGGACACACAGACAGCCATAAATATTACTGGCAAATGCGACCCGAAATCAAGATGGAGACACCCGCAGATACGATGCAGGATATGGCAATAATCCAGCCGGTTTTGCCACTGGGAAGTGTGTTCCCGATTCAGATTGGATGTCAGTTGTTTAAGCTCTCGGGCGCATCTTTATCCTATGACGGTATGTGTTTATGCATTACGGAGTAGTTTTCAAGGAGTACATTTATATTGACGTGAGATTTTCTTTTTGATAGCGCCATCATACTTTTCGCAATGGTTTCTTTGCAAGATGCACGAAGCATCGATGCAGGGAAAGGACCTTGCGAATGTCCCGACGCTCTACATTGATCGGGACCCGGACACGTTCCGGGACATTGCGCTGCATCTGCAAGGCTATCATGTGAAGCCGAGGGACGGCACTCACTTTGTGCGTCTCTTTGCCGATGCGCAGTTCTACCAGCGTAAGCTCTCTTGGCCTTGATATCCAGATTATGCGGCTACAGCCGGAGCTGACATGGCATTGAGATGTAGTCCCCAAACTTATTTCACAGCTCTACGATGAGTCGATATTCATGGCCATAGGAGGCCGCGAGTTTAAGATCCCGCGCGAAGTATTCACCGACCCGAAACATACACCCAACTACTTCTCTCTTGGCTTCGCCATGTTCTTCTCCAATAGAGACGATCTATTCCCAGGACTCAACCGTGATAACCTGCTCCGGCCACCATCGATAGTACCGCCATCAGTACCGAATCGGAGTGCCGAGGTTTTTGACGATATCTTGAAAATTTTATGCGACTATCCAGTTGAGATCCGCAATGAGACGCATAGAGAAGCCTTGTTGAGAGATGCACGATATTTCAACTTCAAAACAGTGGAACAGAAGTTGATCCCAGTGAACATTAGCTATAACCCGCGGAGATTAAAGAAGGAAATTGTGGTTCGAATCGACCATATTGTCAAAAGTGGTCTGGCTCTTAGTGATGGGACAGATGAGAGGTGGTTGAATTACAGACGACCATACGATGTGGATTCAGTTCATATGGAGGCCATCATCGAAATTAGTCAAGAGTTGACCAAGTTGCACTTATATCCCAATAGGACTGTAACTGCCGAGTTCTTGGGTGATATCTCATCCAAAGTCGGGAAACTGACCCAGATAATAGCAGGATTTGTGGGTGTTCCGGCCAAGGAAAATGATGGTACGACCCCGGAGAGTAATAATTCCCGACCAGGAATCAACTCATTAACCGGCCCTCATGTGTATGTCATTCTCGAACCAGAGACCTTCATCATGCTAGACGGGAAGGAGTATTGCTTATTTGAGGACGCAGCCATGACCGGAGGCGTCGATGCCATGGACACTGGATCCCGGAAACGAAGAAGGACGGAAACGAGCGAGGATGAACAGGAGTGGGTGGTCAAACGGGGACAATGGAGGGTCAAGGTGATATCAGATCCGCAAGCGAGGCATGGAAAGACGTTGGTGTTAGTCGGTGTCAATATTGAAGCGACGTCATCAGAGAGAGCAAGGAATGCAACGCGGGGGTTCCTACTTTGACAAAAAAATCTAGACCTTGGATGAACCCTAATTATTTTCATATAGGAATCAAGACGGTGTTAAGAAACATGAAATCCGGTCCCTACGCCTAACCCTACCATCACACAGAGCTAATCTTGGCATAATTCTGTAAAATTCAATCTAATCTTATAATGATATTACCTTTTGGTGAGTTATCACAAATAATGATCGTAATCTGAGACGATCTCTTTGTAACAGTCATTAAATATTATATCAATAAAAAAGACCATGAATAATCTGAGCTTACCCTTTCTATTAATATGAATTTCAATGAGAAGTCGACTCAACTGAATATTTAATTCATTATCAGATGAACCCCTCATAAACTAACTACATAAGCTCGCAAATCCTCTAATCAGTCACAGCTACCTATGTATTTACATATCATCCAAATCCCTCATCAAATGTTATTCAACTTCCAATACTCAATCACCCAATCACTCCACCCAATAACTCACATGTCAATCTCAAACTAAACAAAGGAAAATAAAAACAACCTGCAGACTATAGCTCTAGGGTCGTGTCCCACCAATTAGTTGTCTTGTAATAATAAGTACAATATTAGAAGGAAGCTCTGTGGTTCCTGGGAGGGGACCCGAGTCGTCCCGAGCCAATCAGGGCGGCTCTGCGGGATGGCTAAAAGCCGCAACTGGTGAAGTTGACCGGCGGATGGGGTTCGCGGGCGGACTTTGCAATGAAGTCATTTTGTTTCGTGATTACTAAAAGTTGGTGATGTTCGGGATCCATGAGATGAGGGAAATACATGCAGGCGGACTTTGCTATCGGGGAATGGTATTAAGAGGTCAGAACAATTGCATAAAAACTAAGAATTATACATGATTGCTTCAACCAATCTCCCATTACACTGGCTTATATATAAATAGGCCCCAAGAACATACGCGCACCAGCGCTCGGCCGGACTCTTGAAATTCAGTTCGTGAGCCTACCCAGACAAAGCTGTTCTTGATTTAGCTGTCCAACTAAATAGGAAATCCCCATAACAAAATTGACTCCCAAAGTCTTTCAAAAAGACTTTCTGCCTTCAAATTCAGGCTCCGTATCTCCCGGCCCCACACTTTCTTCACCCAGCAACTCTAACAGCGTTGCCATCAGCACCAAAGCTTACCTAAAAGTCAGAGCGCCCGGGGGCCCAATTTTTTTTTCACTCGCCCCCCCTTCCCTTCCCTTCCCTGGCTACTCGCTCACGCAAAAAATAACATCTTAATAAAATCCATCTCCGCTCTTTCTTTCCTTCCTTCTCCCCGCCTCTTTGTGTTTGAACGTCGTCGTTGTTGGTCTGTTCTGTCGTCCACTTCTGTTGAAAATGTCTGCCGCTACCGATAAGCCCACGGGCCTTGCCCTGTACTCCCGTTTCGCCCTGGCTGGTGCCGTCTGCTGCTCCATCACCCACGGTGCCCTGACTCCCGTTGATGTGTAAGCAACCTTTTCTTTGTGGTAGAAGATGTTAGTTTTTAGACGGTGATGAGACGGATCGAACGAATGGGAATGGATCGGATCGGATCGACACGGGCATATGACGGAATTGACATTGCCATTGGCTTTGGATATGGATGAATTGAGGTTTCCGGTTGCTTGGGTGGTATTCAATAGGTCAAATCTGACTGGTTCCCTACCGGGCGTCGAGCAAATGCCGCATCGCCATCTTCAAATCAGGCCCCTGAAGGACCAGATACGCCTTCACATTACGACCTACATCTGGAAACTAGAATTCACCGAATTGATCGATATCCCATCACCAATTGGCTGTTTTACTGCGCCATTATAGCGTCTTTGACAATCTGGCTATCCTTATCTTAATCCTGTCTCGTTATCAGTCATGGTTACACCAACTACCATCTACCAAGATATTGTCGCTTCTAACCACACAGACTAACCTGTATTTCTCAACAGCGTCAAGACCCGTATCCAGCTTGACCCCGTCACCTACAACAAGGGTCTCATCGGTGGTTTCCGTCAGGTCGTTGCCAAGGATGGTGCCGGTGCTCTGCTAACTGGTGTTGGCCCTACCTTCGCCGGTTACTTCCTCCAGGGTGCTTTCAAGTTCGGTGGTTACGAGTTCTTCAAGCAGCAGTGGATTGATGCTGTCGGCTACGACACCGCCGTCAAGAACCGTGGCGCCATCTACATTGCCTCTTCCGCCACCGCCGAGTTCTTCGCTGACATTGCTTTGGTATGTCACCTATACAAAGTTCTAATAACTACTCGAATTGTAGGATTAACAATAATCTCTCTCTAGTGCCCTCTTGAGGCTACCCGTATCCGTCTCGTTTCCGAGCCTACCTACGCCTCTGGTCTCATCTCTGGTTTCGGCAAGATGCTCAAGTCCGAGGGTATTGGTGCTTTCTACGCTGGTTTTGGTCCCATCCTGCTGAAGCAGGTCCCCTACACCGTCGCCAAGTTCGTCGTTTACGAGAAGGTTGCTGAGGCTGTCTTCCGTAAGTTCCCCAAGAAGGACCTCTCCGACGCTAGCCAGACGCTAGTCAATCTAGGCTCCGGTCTAATTGCCGGTTTTGCCGCCGCCATTATCTCTCAGCCTGCCGACACCATGCTGTCCAAGATCAACAAGACCAAGGGTGCTCCTGGTGAGGGTACCACTTCCCGTCTCATCAAGATCGCCAAGGAGCTCGGTATCAAGGGCTCCTTCACTGGTATCGGTGCCCGTCTCTTCATGGTCGGTACTCTAACCGCCTTCCAGTTCGCCATCTACGGTGATGTCAAGAAGGCTCTGGGTGCTACTGGTGGTGTTGAAATCTCCAAATAAGCAATTCGCATTTAGTTGAGTTTTGTTTGAGTGGGGGGAGAGTGTGGTTATAATACTAGGATATCCCTAGGTAGACAAAAGCGTACAATTTCTAACCTATACCTAAAATATAATTTTCTCGTACCCTATGATAGTGTTCACTGTAGCAGTAGTTGTTGTGGGAGTTATTTGTTGAGATCATCTGTCTTTAGTGGATGTGAGCCTTGATCTCAATGTGCTAATATAATTGTAAAATATCCATATTCAAATTATTATGATGGCACGAGGTTTACCTTTAAATGAGCAACACAAAAGGAGTATTTGCACAAAATTGAGATCAGATTCATTTCCGTATGCCCCACAGTCGTCAGAATGAGCCATCATGATAATGCATGCTAATATGTGATGGACCAGAAAGAGAATTATAGTACCTTGATGGAACAACCGTGGCGTTGACCTTGAATTTGCTCTTTAGTCATTCACCTGTCGCTGTTGAGGGGACATGAGCATATTATACTCCGTTGGGGAATTTGATCAACCTTGCGAAATAAGCAACCCGAAAACATAGCTATGAAGATACTTAGCTATATTAAGATTCCTCAATGGCTACTTCTCATTCATCTGACAATAACTGAGACTCGAAAGCGTAGTAATATGTCGGATGCCAAGATAACTTGCGATACTCTACAGAAACCTTCAGATCAGTATCGTTATGATTACCGGACCCAAAAGATTAACTGAACTTACTATGGTAGATTTTTATTCAGACTTGAGGTTATCGAAAATTGACTTGGTTAAAGGCTTACCATCATCATGATAGGCGTAGTTTCGGGTTAGAAGAATGTTATGAGTGATAAAAAGGACCTTGGCCTTCAAGGTCATGATACACATTATCTGCGAAAGATAGAAAGCAGAATGGGCTATCAATTCTTGTTGGGATATTCTAAATCTTGCTGTAGAGATTTCAATAGAACATAAGAAGACGGCAGGAGTCAATGGGAGTTGGTGTCCTTGAGGAGTTTATCATACACTCTGTATAAATAGGTACGATAAAGAAGTGCCAGTAAAATAACGGTCATATGGAACCTCACAGGTGGACATTGTTTCGAGTTTGATCGTAACCGGATACATGACGAGCAGTAACGCAAGAGAGCTGACAGATGACACATCAGATCGATCTATAAATCTAGTAAGAGGAATTAGTATAACCCTAACCGAGTGGGTCCAAAATTTGCATAGGTTGAATTTATGACACTAAATTTGAGTATCTAGGAACCCGATATATGATAAAGCTATACATCTGACTACCAATAGCCAGGTAGATCCAACATGATTGCAGCCTGCTAGGTTATGGATAATACATTCAGGATACATATGATCCATCCACCTGAGGACAAGTGTTCATGTGCAATGACGTTAAGTATTCCCAAAAAAAAAATTCCGAAAGAAAAAAAAAGAAGCAAAAAAGTCTTCGTTAATCCATTCATAGGCCCGACTGATACTTTTATAGCTCCTATCATGACATTGCCGTGCAGCGTTACCGTAACCTAAGAACGCAAAACTGCAAAGCTGCTTGAAAGATGCCCGAACCACGCAATGTAACCTGTCCCAAGATACTTTTTTGAATTCTCCCAGTTGTATTGATCCTCTTTTGATTTTGTTCTTTGATGATCCAAAGAGAAAGAAATTTCCCAACCCTTCCCCCTTTACCGGTTGCTCTTGGCAACACGCTCCAGCTCGTCCTTCTTCTTGATAGCGTAGGAGTTAGAGGAACCCTTAGCGGCATTGATCAACTCCTCAGCAAGACACTCGGCAATCGACTTGACGTTGCGGAAAGAGGCCTCACGGGCACCAGTGGTAAGCAGAGAGATAGCCTGGTTGACTCTGCGGAGGGGAGAGACATCGACGGCTTGTCTGCGGACGGTACCAGCGGAACCGATACGGGTGGAGTCTTCGCGGGGACCGCAGTTGACGATGGCATCAACGGCGACCTGGATGGGGTTCTGGTCGGTCATCAAGAAGATCTAGTGATGAGTGTTAGATGAAAACGTTTCGGACGGTAACAGAAACGGATATTAAAAACTTACGATCTCGAAAGCGTGAGCGACAATGCGAGTGGCCATCAACTTCTTACCGTTGTTGCGGCCCTACCAGGAGCAGTCAGCATAATAGTCAGTTTATGTGCCCAAGCTGACATGTCTCAGATTCAAGAAACAAATTTGATCTCTTAAACCTGATAACATTTTATTAGCTTCGCGAACTGGGTCCCAAACTTACGTGCATCATCAGGGCATTGGTAAGACGCTCAATGATGGGGCAGTTGGCCTTGCGGAAACGCTTAGAGGCATAACGGCCAGCGGTGTGGGTGACATAGACGGGATTACGGAGGGAGACGTAGTCGGTTAGGGAGATGTCACGGACCTCAACCTCGGTGCTGTGGTCGCGGGGTTAGCGATTCATTCGGGGTGGGCGGTAGAGTCGCAAACGGGTTCAACGCCGTTCGGTTCAGAGGCTCAAAATCGCAAACAAGGCCACAAGTTGAGTCGGAGACAGGAATAAATTCTTTGGTTGATGGATTGGTGTAGCTCGGTTCGGATTTCGAGGCGGATTTCGTATTGGCAAAAATTTATGATGATGTTGAACTTGCGGCCTCGTTCGGTCGTGATCCCGCCTGAACTGTAGATCGATCTTAAAAGGGTTTAACATACTAATCCCACTTGTTGAAAAGGCGGACCTGGCCATCGGTGTGGACGTCCTTGGGCAGGACTGAGGTGGCAATCTGAATATCACCGGTGTCGCTCATTTTGTCTGTATCGCGTTTCGACGAAAAAAAAGGGTCGTTTTGGCGAAATGGATGATTCCAACTCAAAGAGATGTCGTTAAGGTAATCTGGGATTCCTGGGTGATTGCGAGATTTCACAGAATTCAAAGTTCAAAATCACAAGTAGGTGCGCCGTCCAATCTTGGCCTGGTGGGGCAACTTTCCCATTTTGTAGTTGTAGCCAATAGGAAAATTTAAAATTAACAGGGGACCCCGCCTGACTTAGGGCTTGACTGCCCTTTTGTGCGTGTGCCTTGTGTGCCCTCACTAATTATGGATGACTAAGAATTTCGAGTTACCCCAATCCAAGAAAGCTAATACTATCATTTCTGGTCCCTCTAACAATTCTTCTTTCCTCCGACGACACCATTCAAATCAACATATACAGACAAAATGGCTCCCGCGGCTAAGAAGCAGAAGAAGAAGTGGTCCAAGGGCAAGGTCAAGGACAAGTAAGTCTTTCTTTTATTTCTTTTTCGACATCGTGATATCGACTGCATTAACTTTGTTGCCTCTGGTACTGGTGTTTACTGCGATCGACTGATTAAACCTCCTCGTCATTCACGCACACTTATGATTTGGGGAACTTAGCACAATATTTGTGGTCTGAAAGTAATATTTTTCTGAATCCATAGTTGTCAATTTCCTGAATCACTTGTGGACGTCATGTGCTCATCTACGGATATTGCGACTAACCGTTCATTCTCACCTCAGGGCCCAGCACTCCGTTTTTCTCGAGAAGAACGTTTCCGAGAAGCTGCACAAAGATGTCCAGTCCTACCGTTTGGTCACCGTCGCCACCCTCGTTGATCGTATGAAGATCAACGGCTCTCTTGCCCGAAAGTGCCTCAAGGAGCTTGAGGAGGAGGGCCTAATCAAGCCCGTTGTTCAGCACTCCAAGATGCAGATCTACAGTATGTTTTCCCGCTTATATGGGCCGCACAATCGACTTCTTTCCATATGGTATCTGGCATTTCTGCTATTTTATCACTACATGAAGAGATTATTCTGGCTCATATCTAGATTCCATGACGTCACAAAATCACTATCTAACAACATCGCAGCTCGTGTTGTTCCTGCTTCTGAGTAAACATTTTCCATTTTCCCTGAAATTTTATGATATCGGAATGCGGTTATGGGTTGCTTTGCTTTCTATGGGTCGGTTGAATGGTTAACGGAAAATAGACTACTATGGCACAAAAGCCGGAGTTTTCCTAATCTATGATATCCGTTGTCCAAAAATGCCTAGACAGGTCTGGGCATTATCAGAGAATACGAAAAGTTTTGAAAGGCATCCGTTCCTGAGAGCTACAATACTGGAAGGTGTTCATATGTCGTCGTAATGACCATTGACAGCGCAGCCGGAGGTATCCGATCTCAGTCTCCCTAGGAGCTAAATAAAGAACAATATCATTGGGTCACCCTACGTTGAGGTCGGCACCAGTGAACTAAATCTCGACCCTTGATGTTTGGCATATGAAACAATGATTATCTACCCGTGTGCGGAGGTCCACTTCATTTGGGGTTTCCGACAGGGATCCAAAGAACTTGCATGATCTGGAATATTGCTTTGTGAGTTATATCATTATCGATAACAAACTTCACGTTATCGATAGCTATGGTTTTGCCCTACTCCTTGACCTCGGGTGTAGCCATCCCCACAAGCCGGTACGTTCATAGACCGAAACTCATGAGTGGCATTCACCTGTGTCGGGTGGGACACAGCACCTGTATCTATCGCTCAAGGTAAAGCAAGACCAGAGCATGATATTCACAATTGTAATCACCACCTCTGAGATAGGACCTGACCGAAGTCGGTAATGTTATATGGCGACATCTGTCAAATGTGAGCGGAACTTGTGGGTGGGGTCGCGGAGTAACGGGGATCGCATCCTGTCAGCTGAGTATCCGTTTCTGGAGAAGATCTTGACCTACCAACTCAACATTGGATGTTAGGAGATGTACTCATCTACCCAGTCCACTTCATCATATTCAAAGAAGCACTCATCCTTAGTAATCTGTATATAATCTCCTGATCCATCGCCAGTGGCCTTAAGATCCGAGTCACTCTGTTGTCCATGGAGATAGATCATTGGTATAACTCGGGTTTAGACAGGGTATGTTAATGCCTCAGACACCAATTTTTTATACATTCTAGGTCAAAATTCTGGGGCCAGCGTGCTTCTAGCTTCAACGAGTCAAGGTAGGAATCAGGAACTGGGGGTGGCTTTTTGCCAAAGAGGGGAAGATACCGAAATATATGCTCATCTTGAAAGATGGAGTATATGTGCTCGGAACTCGGGGCTTGTCGTCAGTTGTCAGGTTGCACGTCAGTAGCAGGTAGTTGTCTGTCCAATTAGACTTATCGAATGCAACAAGATGTGAATACCCGTGGTTAACCTCACGGCCAACTCAGTGTGTCTTTATAGATCTCAATGGTCAAGGCAGCACGGAAGTGGAATCCTGTCACCCCCAGATTCTCAACCGTAAGAACTGGTTTTCTCAATGTCTTGAAGGCATTTTGGTGTGCGGCATCCGTTGGCAGGCGAGTAAATATATAGCCCCTGGTCTAAATGAAATCACCACGGACAACCGGCTGTAGTAAATGAGGACACAATCGGGTATGAGCTCTGGATTTTTCACTTGGGTTTTCTGTGAGCTATATGAATTTAGAGATGCATCAGCCATATTTTTTTTGTTGCTGGACTCCACCTCTGACTTCAAAATCAACATGCAACTCTGATGTCTAAAGCTGCTATTTATCCAACTGAGCTACTTGATACAATACTTAGGATAGATTGAAGCGTTGATGCCAATTGCTGCTGTCGTCAACTCGGTATCTCTGTAGATGCAATTGCTCCTTGTAGCTTCAACTGATAGTAGTTGCTATTTCCAGGTTGTTACGATAATACCTGAGCAGTCTATGCAAAAATGCGGGGTTCGGATTGTACCTAGGTATGGTGTAGACAGCGCTCCTGCCATCTAAGAGCTTGCAATTTTGACACCTCAGGCCACGACGATCCTGGGCTCTAAAGCCGTTAGCCCCCAGAGCGCTGTTAGGGATTTGGCTACGGGGGGCTTACAGTGGGCAAAATGCCTTTCAGCGCTCGAAAGCTCCACTCTTCTGCCACCGTTAGGTGTCCGACTTCCTCCGAGCCGCTGCCAGAATACGTTTTCATTGGCTTGAAATTTTGCGGACCCCGAGCGTTCCTCATTGGGTTTTTGCTTTCTTCCTTTCTTCTACCTTTCTACTCCTTTTCCTTTCCCTTTCGACCAAAGCTCCATAAGCTTCCTCAAAACTCTTCGCACATCCCAGCGGCCTTTACTTTTCCTTTCTCCTTGTTCACCATCTCCTCAACACCATCACAATGTCTTCCCGCGTTGTTTCCCGCATTGCCTCCGCGGCCAAGGTCGCTCGCCCCTCTCAGCGCACCTTCGCTGGTAAGAGATTCTTCAATTCCCCAAGCATCGTCCGTCTAGATTTGCCTGTACCGCTGAGAACCGCAGCCTCCGCCGGTCCGGCCGTGAACATTTTCAGTACATTCAGCGACAGCAATTAGTCAATTGGCAGTGAACCGACCCGCAACAAGGCCAATTGGTCTTAAACATTATCAAATATGCATATCTGCCAACTAGACATTGTAGTATATTCGCCGTCGACCAATACCTCGCCTTGCGAGACCAATAGTACTCAATTTATGCGTCAATTTGTACCGCCGAACAGGTGGCCAGAAATTCGACAGCTGAGCTCACAGCCGACTCCCCGGCAGAAAATTGCAATAGGTGGATAATCACGCATTCGGGCTCTACCCTTCTACGTTGATGATTATCGACCATGACAATTGTCATTGAGTATTACGCCGTTGCCATTGAACACTACGTCGTCTGACATGCCCGACTGTGTTATCATCTCCGTGTCTCATACTCTGTTGCGGTGCAACACTGTTGCCACCTTTAGATCAAATTCCGAAACACCTCCAACCGGTTATGTTGTCTGGCTGCTTTTTTCTATAGCAATCTAATTGCCTTTTTCGGTCACAGGATCCCATCTACTGACGAGACGATGTTATATTATTGATTCGTATCGATTGCTAACGCATTGCCACAGCTGCCCGCCAGCAGCTCGTCGCCCGCCAGGTTGTCGGCCGTCGTGCTTACTCCTCCGAGGTTGCCAACGCCATGGTTGAGGTCTCCAAGAACATTGGTATGGGTGCCGCTGCCATCGGTCTGACCGGTGCTGGTATTGGTATTGGTTTGGTTTTCGCCGCTCTTCTGAACGGTGTTGCCCGCAACCCCGCTCTCCGTGGGCAGCTCTTCTCCTATGCCATTCTGGGTTTCGCCTTCGTCGAAGCCATTGGTCTTTTCGACCTGATGGTTGCCCTCATGGCCAAGTTCGTATGTTTTATCCCGTCTTTTTTTGGGTTTCCTATGCCGTGGACCTCTCGAAGTCCGAGATCAACCGAACATCCTCAGCACTTGCCGATTAGTGAGGGATTTTCGCCTCGGTCTGTACTCGGGACTCCGCTCCTGGGGCCCGGAGCTTCATTTTTGTCTACGTTATTATACTCACATGTTGTTCCTCTTAGACTTAAATTATGTACCAAAATCATTTCCCGGTCTACAAGGCTCTGGGATACTGGCATGCTGAAGCTTGCAGGAATGTCTTTGTTGAGCGTACGCTGCTAATATCCCTTTTGTACCAATTTAACCACATTTTCACGTATTCTTGTTTTTCATGCCTTTGTTCATGGGCTCCTCGAAGTTTGTCGAGGCTGGTGTGATACTATACTTGATAAACTACATTGTAAAACCAATCACCAATGAAATCATTTGGCATAATTCTAATCCGGAGCATCTGCATGGCTGTGATGTTTTCGACTATTTCCAAGATTGTTCTCTTGTCTGCTCGTGATACTATTATGTATAAGTGTGGTTGTCATCTATTTCTGAGGTTGAGTTTCAGGGGCCGGTATTGTTGTCTCTTTGTGCTTGCTGACGGGGTTTGCATGTGATTGGCGTGGGTTTCCGGAAGTAGAAACGCATTGGAATTGGTGGCTGGAGTGCTTGAGGGGGATGTCGTGATGATTGTGTGGTGTTTTTGGGAACTTCATCGCCCTATGAAAAGAAACGACATTTGAAAATATTTTGTATCGTCATTGATTTTGATGTCGAGTTGTCCTCTTCGTTAAGGTCTTTGAGCGGCATGGTGATATAGACAGCCTGCCAGCCAATGAAGCCGTGGCCCTCCTATTATTTGTTGCTGTCCATTGTCAATCATCGAACTCGTCTGGTAAGCCACATGATATATTTGATACTTCAAATCGCATCCCGGACCTTAGTTGTCGCATATATAGTCCTTTTCTACTCATCAATCACGCTCATTACCATCGTCATAACTGGAACATTACCATCTTCTTCTATCGTGATTGACAACCCTAAGCCTAATACCCTCGGACATTCAACGGCCTCGCGGAAAGACAACTCATCAGTGAGTGTGCGGGAATGTGGGGGCTGTCATCGGTAACCGAGGAAACTCCACGACGAAATTGTGGACTTTCAAAACAAAACAATTTATGTCTGTCTAAGAATGGATACTTCTACGATGTAGAGTGGGATGAAGAAAGGCTTTACGGTCAAAGTTTATTATAGTCGTAATGTCTTATTTAGCATTAATTGTAGAGTACTCTTTCTTGACATTACAGAAAAGAAAAAACAAAACATTGAAAGCACCGGTCAACAGTAGGATTCCAACGCATACAAGGGCTCACCGTTCCGGACTTATTCCACTCCTGTATTGCCAAAGACGACTTATATCCTTGACTTTCAAAACCGCACTATGGCTTGCTGCCGTATAAGTCATCAACCGTACACTCACATCGTTCCCCGCAATCCACCCCATTCCCAAGCTTCTATCGAGATCGTCTCCTTGCTCAGACATATTTGTCACTCCGGCACTAGTCGTTTCGCGCGGAGCTTCATGCACCTGGTACTCGTTAACAATGTGGAGTTCGGATTCCATGAATTCGCTCTCATCGCTAGCAACATAGGTTCCTTTTTCAGTCCTCCGAAGTGGAAACATGCCGTCGAGATAATGCTGCACAAATTGATGGCCTCCAGTTTCGAAGGACGTCCGGGCAAAGACACGCCCCATATATGATGGCATCTGCGTCCGAGGAGACGTCAAGGTCGCAAAGTGAAGGACGCTGAATAGACTGACAAAGTCCGTCGTATGAGCATAGTGCTCTATGTGACCAATGGTACGGTCCTGCGCGGTACCCAAGGGAACGCTGCCGGAGGCGTTGGAGATAATGTCACGAAGGCTCTCGGCCGTGGTCTTTTCAGCGACAGGGAAGGTGCTCGCTTTGGTGAGCTGTTCAGCCGCTTTCTCAGACTTTGGAAGGGTGATGTTGGCAAGGCTGGAAGGCAGCTGGGCGTCGACAAAGGCTTTGGCTTTGGCTGGACTGTTGAAGTGGTTGGCGGCGGATCCGAACGTGTATATTTCCAACTTGCTCAAGAGATCCTGGGGGAGCTCCTGGAGCGCCCAATCCGTAACCATGCTCGCCACGATACCACCCTGCGAATGAGCGACGATGACAACCTTCTTGATATTGGGGTCATAAAGCTTGTACTTGACTATGGTATAGGCCAGACGAATGTCATCTGTGGCGTATCCGAAAGATCTCTGGATCAAACATTCAATCAGATCAAACAAGATGCCGTACGTCTTGTTGTGGATACCCATGACAGGCCGACAAAAGGTCACCGAGAGCCGATCGATACTGTTCTGGAGCCAATTACGCCCCGTAGCCACACCATTGATAAAGATCCATTGTTCTGAGTCATGCTCAGGCCTGTACTGAACTAAGTCGGGATTCGACCACTGAATCTTCTCACCACCGTTTAGAGCATAGCGGCAGATGAGTGCATTCACGATGATGAAGCCACCAATGATGACAATGGCCAACCAAGCAGGCAGGACTGCCACCAAACATATGACTACGCCCAGTCCTAGTTGGCAGATCAAGAGAATGGCATGTAGAGTGATGTTGACGATATTCTCCGTGCTCGGATAAAATTCATCCATAGCGCCCGATGACCACGGCGTCAAAGGGAACACAATCGATGGGAGAGCGCGAATATGGCGAAGACATAAGAGGGCATCGAGGATAAGAAGTCGCGATGGTGAGTCGGTGTAGTTGTAGTTGGTGACGGATGAGCCGCCGAGCTGGGATCCGAAGAATACTGTGCGTTCTCTACGCAGTTTACGGCAGATATTGGCGGACATGACGTCAACGGGGGTGATTTATTATGCCAGCCAAATAAATAATATTGTGATATCGAGAGAAATAAAAATGCAAAAGTTTATGTGAATAGGGTCTCAACTCAATGCAACGAGTACCATAGATGAAAGTTAGCGAGACGAAAGTATATAAAGATAATCTCATAGAACTTTATTGAAGGCAGCGAGTAAATACATTTATGATTTGTTCACGGGCCTTGATTCATCCCCTCGATCATCATGACCACGGCCTCAGCCAATGTATGCCAACACAGACAATTACCAAGTTCATCAGGGGATCTGAGCCTGCCTGTTTAGTAAAGCTATTACTGGGGTGCATTTATGGGACAATGCAACATGGTAATCCATGAGTAAGACACAATCGATTTATATACTAGCTGATATCTGATATCATGTTCACGAGATGTAGGTGTGAATGCATAAACGCGATCTAGGGAATCACAGTCGGTGTGAGAGACAGGGCATGTGAACAAAGGAGGGGTAAATTTACACTGAGATGAGTAACATCCGCAACTGTGCAGCACGAGTCAAAATGTCTATGTCTCCATGTTTCGTAGGACCCGTGACAGCGTGGGGGGAGAGATCCTGTTCATGTGACGACACAAGATCTAATTATGAATAGATAATTCCATCATTCACTTCACCACGATCGCCTATTGTTGGCGCAGAAAAATGTACAGATCAGGATGGACTTACATCCTAACACTCCCATGTCAACTGTAGGCGCTTAGACGCCTCCGCTGGATATTACAGTGATGAATCACCATAAACACCGATAAGAGACAACCGCCCGGACCAACTCACGGATAATCGGTATCTATCATACATGCAGCTAGCAGCCGAATTCTGGGCCAAGACTACAACTCAAAAACCAAAGTCTTTCTCTGAGACATACAGCAACAGCCCATGGATGATTATTTGGTTATTGGGGTGATGTAGTCCAAGTAAACTTTTTGTCGTAGGACAAGACCCTGTCTATTGTTGATGACGTCGGTAGCACGACCGTGAAGAATTACTGCTCTGGGCCCTAGGTCTGGCTATAATGCAACCACATATATGGGTCTACATTCTATATTGGGACATGGCTCCACCTTGAGCTTACAGGTGTCATGAGCCGTCGCAGGACAGCTTAGGCCCGGAATCCATCCCGGCGTTACAACGTTAATCGCAAACACCCAGAAACAAAAAGACAATTTTCCGGCACCGCGGACAACCAGTTGACACTGGACACTCGTCAACATGGCTGAAATGGACTCTATCGACATCCGCATTGCGGATTACCTCGACGACAAACTGCAAACTGCCGAGGACTTTGCCGACCTGGATTCTCTGATTGCCGGCGTCGAACTGCAGCGTAACCAACTACAAGAACAACTCGATGCGACGATTACCGATCTCGACAAAGCCCGCGATGCCCAAAAATCCGCCGCGGCTAATCTCGACAATAGAATTGCGGAGTTCCAAGCTTTACAGGCATCCATCGATAAGCGAGTTGCCACTACCGCGACCACCGCCGCACCGACAGCTGCTATTCAGCGGTTGCAGCAACCGTTGAATAAGATCCAAAATATCGACACCGCCATTGAATACCTCGAGACTCTACAAGATGCATACTCTTTGAAAGATCAGGCACTTTCATTAGTTGCTGAGAACCCTGCGGCCGCTGTTCGTCCTGCGAAGGCGTTGACAACACTGGGTGAGAAACTAAGAGAAGCACACAAAGCCGCAGATGAGGCAGCGGGGCATCTAGTGGCACAAATTGAACAGCTAGCTGTTGAAACGCAGACGGAGATGCGTAGGGTTCTCGCGCGGCAACTCGAGGATATCTTGCGGGCGCATAGGTGGCCACAGGTCGAGCTTATGTCAGAAATGGACGACGAGTGGCTGCTATGCTTTAACAAGGTGATGGATCTGGATATGCCAATGATCACGGAGAAGGCTGCAAAGTCAGAGCCAGCAGTACCTCTATTGCCGATTGAGGTGATGGCTGGGGCCTTTGTTGCGGAGTTCCGGTATCATTTCTTGGCGGATCGGAAGACTAGTGAGCCGGAAGTCACGGTGGCTCTTTGCTTCAAGTGGTTCCTGGATACTATAGAGAAGTGGGAGGATTACTTTAGAGAAAACTTGGGGAGACTGATGGCTTTTAAGATGAAGGGGACACCGGCTGCCAACAATCTTTCATATGTTGACCCGGTATGTGCATTGCTTACGGCATTACTACCGGTGATGTTGGAGAAGGTCAGAAGGTCTCTGACACAAAAGGCTACTGATGCGGCGTTTATCTCAAGTTTTATGACGTCATTGATGGACTTTGATGACCAGGTCAAAACGCGGTTCAGCTACCAAGATGGCAGTGTTGGTGGCTGGGGTGGTCTCACGTCCATCATCTTGGAGGACTGGTTCCCGAGATGGTTTGACGCGGAGAAGGAATTTGCCGAAAAGAGACTACAGACTATCTTGGCTGCATCAGACGCTCGCACCATTGATTACGACTATGGCAGTGACCGGAAAACAAAGCCGACGAAGGGTGCCGTGCGGGTGACAGATCTACTCAAGAGCATTACGGGGCAGTACAAGCGGGTCAAAAAGTTTAGATATTGTCTAAAGTTCTTGGTGCATATTCAGATGGATATTCTGGACCACTACCACGATTACCTGAAGGATGGACTGCAGGCATACCAGACGATCACATCTGCCGTGGGCCGGACATTGCATGGTGTGAGTAAAGAAGATCAGTTGGCCTTGCAGGGCACCGGTGGCATGGAGTCATTGTGTAAGATTTACGGAAGCGCCGATCATGTGATTTTAAACATGCAGGCGTGGAGTTATGATGCAGTGAGTTTCTCTGTCTGATGGCCTGATAGGAATACTTGATACTGACAGCCATTCTACAGTTCTTTGTAGTGCTTTGGGGAGGCTTGTTTGAGAGGGTAAAGGGTGGCGAACACAAGAGAGTGACTAGCACGATGACGATGGATCAAGTGAAGAATCGGATCTCGGGCGCCGTTGAATCGGAGTCTGAGAAGAGCGATGGTTCGTTATTTGATGAAGCTATTACGGCGTTTAAGGGTGTAAGAGCACAGGCACAGGATCTGCTTGTGAATGCGGTAGTAGACTCCCATAACAAGGCGTTGAAGCCATATCTGGCGGATACCAATTGGACAAGATTCATAAGAGACCTTGATGGTAAGTGCTAACAAATGGAGCTTGATTAGGCTTTGGTATTGACATCATTGACATAGACCCCACTGCTGCAGCAACTGGCGAACTTTCCGAGCTCCTGAGTGTAAGTGAAATTTAGGCCCGAAGCTTATCGATTCTCATCGTCTAACAGGATTACAGATTCTGTCTCGCAACTTGGAGTTCCTTGGCAAGATCCTCGGCCACGCAGACTACCGCCGCGTCATGCGCTTAGTCATCAGCAAGCTGCAAACATCTCTGTGGAACGGCGTCCTCATGCACAGCGAATTCACCACTTGGGGTGCCGCCCAGTTCCGACGAGACGTCAATGCCGTTATAGCCGTGCTGGAGCGTAAGATTCCAAACTCGTTAACGGCTCTAGGCAGTCTGACGGACGGCCTGCAGTTGTTGAACCTCCCGGTTGAGGCAACCGATGGTCCGACCTATAGAGTAGTGACGGACCGGGTGTTCCAAAATAACACGGAGGCGAATAATGTGTTGAAAGAGTTGGGGCTATTGGACTTGAGTAATGCTAATGCTCGTGATATTTTGAGGAGGCGGGTGGAGTTTGAGACATAGATTTGAAGGTCATGGACTTATTATGATATGTCGCTGTAACAAAAAGACAGATTATGAACCCTGTGACCATGACTCTTTTTTGTAGGGCTGTCGAAACCTGAACGCCGTGATATCCAACCAACGCTCTTCCTTTTCTATAATCAATTACCTCGTCCTCGATCCTCTAGTTGATGGCTCGCATAGTCATCTCAACAACCGCAAAGGTACCCGCACTAACCGGCATAGCCCTCACCAGCGTCGGCCCCAACCCCTTCCAGAAGCCCATCATCCCCTCCGCCTTGTAAACCTGCTTGAAGCAGTCCCTCAAACTCTTGTAAACCTGGTCCTTCCCAAATCCGTCCACCTGCATTTTGCTCTTGACCACATCCAACGGATACGATGCCACCCACAACGCCTCGCCCGCCAATCCGCCGTAAAAGGCAACCTTCCACGCGGGGAGCTCTTTGCGGTCAATCTTGAGCCGCGCCGCATCCCAGTTCATCAGCATCTCAAACGCCAAAAACCACACACCATACGCCTGCGCCTCGCGGGCCACCGTCACCACCTCGCCACGGTACAGCCCCTTAACCCCCCCGCCCTGCAGGCACAACTTGCGCACGCAATCCCACGGCCCATCGTACAGTCTGCTGGCCCCGTGCGGCTGCGTCTGCAGACGGATCCTCACGTGCTCGATCGGGCCTGAAATAACAGAGTTGGCGACGCCCGCGTAGGCGCCCGCTGCGTAATATTGCGGGTAGGAGAGGGCGGGCGGGGCGTCAGATTGCTGATTGCGTTGCTCGAACCAGCGGCGGGCTTGGTGGAAGCCACCGAATTGGACGGAGACGCAGGCGCCGATGCCAAGAAGGGGGGTGAGAGTGCCTTTGTAGAAGGCGAGGGGGCCTTCATGTGTCCAGATGTTGGTGGCGGCTTGAAGGGCGTTTTGGTGGGCGGTGGAGGTTTGGAGGCGGACTTTGACAATGTCGAAGGGTTGGCCTGGGTGGCAGTATTAGTAGGGGGGATGGAAAATCAGATAGAAAGTTGGGGATGGAACTTTACCGAGGAGGACTTGGGCGACGCCGCCGACGGCGCCGGCGAAGAGGTCCTTGGCGGTTTGGAGGCTAGAGGTGGGGGGTTCCTCGACGATGTCTGCCATTGTGTAGAGATTTTAATGTGACTGAGATGAAGTAAGAAAGCTAGGAAACTTTATCAGGAAAATGAAAAAGTCCGGCTTTTTTTGTGTATATATATCTCACAATGAAACGTTGAGTGGTCGCCGATACAGAATCAGAGATGCTGGGATAAGCCAAGTGGAGCACAGCAAGACGGCGATGATAGGGTTTTAGAGTAACTGCTGGCTTTATTTGGGGTTATTGTGTGGCTTGATGGTTAGAAGTTCAATTTATCATGTGAATTACAACTGACAAAGTGTTGCGATATCATCTGCCCGTGACGACTTATATAAGAACACCACCTGTTGTCGTTGCCCATCAAATCACGACATCGCTTCCACCCCCGAGATAATGTCTCCCACAGGCCAACTAACCGCCTACAAAACCCCCAAAATCCCCTATAACCTTCCCCCCATAACCCGCCTATAAACCCATTCATCGCCTATCTTATAAATCCAAATGGCCTGCTGCCCCACGAAAATTCAATCCTTCCCTGTTCGCACAATCAAGGTGGGGTACCACCGCCCCTCTCCGGCAGGTCATCCCGGTCCTTATCCCCTCGTAAAAAGTCTAAACAAAAAAATGCCGGTCGCAGGGATACCCTCCCCAAGGACAAGGAACATTAGAGTGCATAATATAGATAATTTTAAGCCTATAATCTCCCAACAAGGTCTAGGCTGAGTGGCGCAATGGTAGCGCGTTGTCTTCCGGTTACTTTCCAATTTGGCAAAGGCTCAGGGTTCGAGTCCCTGCTTGGTCGAGCTTTCGATCCATCCTTTGGGGTGTTTTCCTATGTTTTTTTGGTCATCTTGCAACCTTTTTTTTTTTTTTTTTTTTTTTTTTTGCGGCTCAGAAGCTTACCTAAGCATAAACAGAAGCTACAGGAAATATTAGGAAGCCCGATTGTCGTAGTCAGTTTATGATACTCATTACATTCTATGTACTTTCCATAGTATTCCCTACTTCCTCCCCTTGGCCTTCTGTTCCAATTGCATACTCACATTCATCTCAATCGCCTCCTTCAATCTCTCCACCACTTCCCTCTGGTTACCAAACACCCCCTCCAATAAATCCTCCAAATCAACATCAATCTTTGCCAGTGCCTTCGCCCCCTTCGCCCCCCCTTGCCCCCTCGCCTCCACCATCTTTGTAGCCCACTTCCCAGTAAACCCATAGATAGCCCGTCGCAACAACTCATCCAAATGCTCACTCATTGTCTCCCGGGTCAACGGCGGGAGATCCGGGGTAACCACCGCGGATGACGATGCGCCCGAAATAGACGGCATGCGAGACCATAAGGGGATCGCCGGGGCTGCCGACATGATGGTTGAGAAGAGGCCGAGCCAGGCTTGCGAGTTCAGGGTGTCCCAGATGGGCGCCAGGGGGCTAGCTGAGGTCGTGGGCTGCGCGAGGTCGCCGAATTCGAGAGTGACGAGCTGGTTTCTGAGGACCAAGAGGTTCTTTAGCATGAAAAGGTCGGGATCTGAGGAGCTAGCGGTGGACTTTGCTCGGACTTCAGAGCGCTGGAGGGCCTTGATGGTTTCGCGGACAATAGTGAAGATAACGACGGATTGCCTGCTGCGGTCTTTCGGCATGCACTGGTCGAGCATGTCCAGGAGGGCCCCCGCAACCTTGACGACAGGCGCTGCATTGGCGGCAAGAACGGGGCCGACGACCTTGGGGATGATCACAGGACCAGTTTCCGTGGGTGTCTTGGTGATGACCTTGGCAACTTCGGCTTCAAAGCCACGTTCGACGAATGGCCAGAGGTGCTCCTGCAGCAGGGCCGCCGCATATTCGCGGGCAAAGACAGCAAATGGTGCCTCATGACCTTCCTCGTTGTAATCGACCAGCAGGAACTCATTGGAAAGCCAGCCCACAATTTTACACACTGTTCTTAACTCTGCCGATTGCAGACCCGCCTGGATGGCAGCACCTGGAGGCGCCATATTCGCGGGGTTGACGAGGATGCGGTTGTAGCTAGCAAGCACGGCATACGCCGAGTCCTCATCGGGGCTTCTGCGCGGCAGGAAGCCGAAGACCTTGGCAAAGAGGTTAACTTCGTTGAAAGCTCGTTCGAAGCATTGCTGGATGTACGTGCGACTGGCGGTCTCGAGGGCTGCCGGGGTCGTCGCGGTGCTTTGGGAGTGTTTGTATTCTTCCGTGTCGCGGGCGGCGAGGACCCGGATGTGTTGATCACGAATGGAAATGTAGCTGTAGAACATGTTCTTTGCCGAGTTCTGATAGATGGGCTGCCATGGATGAGGGGCCTTTGTGGAGTCTTCAGAAGCATCCGTAAGTTCCTTGTGGACACCAGTAGCGGTGTAGACACGGGTGGTTACTTCGTGTATGTTGGGTATCAAAGAATAAGATTCCAGCAGAAGCTCGGCAAAGCGGTCGTAAGACAAGGCATGTTGGGCCGACTCGGATGTGGTGTTCGCCAGTTGGACAGAAAGACCGGACGCAACCTTTTCGAGTTTTGAGGTAAGTGCCGTTTCGAGGAGGTGAAGGGCTTTGGTGAGGAGAGATTGATAGCGGGCAAGGTAGGAGTCGGCTTCGCGGTACTTGGGCTGTAGATATGGGGGAAAGGTTAGCGGGAGGCGACTTCATATATACATAGAGGATTGTCTGATGGCTTACATGTGAAGCCATAAACTCTATACATGAATCCAAATGCCTGAAGACGTCTGCAAATTTCGAGTCCTCCACCGTTCTGCCCGCACCGGGAGCATTCAGTCTCCGAGTAGCTCCATCCAGATAACCGTAGTAGTGGAGATCTGTCCCAACCTCATCAGCCAGCTTCTTAAATCTTTCGTGGTCAGCGATGAGATCTTCACATTCTGCTCTGAATGATGTTGTCTGTTCTTGCACTGATTTGAAGGAAATTGTGAGTTTGTCGAGGAGGGCGATGGCGGAGTTGGTGTCGTCGATGAGGTTGGCAAGATGGCCTTCGGCTATGGCGAGCTGGGAGCGGTATGTCCTACAAAGGGAAAAAGCAATATCAGTATTCATCGAGACTCACAATATGGTTTGGCTGGGTATTTCATACGTATAGGCAGAGCGACTCTTGCCGCGCAGTATATCCTCGGCATCTGAGTCTTCACTGATATCTTCATCCGAAGCACTATAACCGTCCAAATCGAGCGCCGGTACTCTCGAGGACTGCGTTGTTCTCTGCGCAAATCTAGCAGCTAGTCTCTGTCGTCTAGTTTTGTGTAGGTCACCTATTGAAGAAGCTCTGCGTAGAATCACTGGCTCCGGAAATCCATCATCCTCATCCTCTATCGACGCCAATCCTAGCCGGGACATCTCGGTAGTATTCCGAACATCACCTGGTACCTACGACAAACACTCATCAGTCAATACTCATCTATACGTATCTCACATGCACTCGTATGACATGATATAGCTGTTGCTAGCACACTACGAAGTCTAGGGTCACATACGTACATTTGGTTGCTGCAACAATGACGGCTTACGCCTGTGGCCTTTCGGCACCTTAGAGGTGCCTGACGCCTTGTTATTGGCGTCAGGCATAAAGTTGTACCATTGATCATCATACATTTTAACAATTGGACGTGCAAATCAAGATGCGCTGGAGATTCGGGCTGTCGCAATCAAGATCTCAAATGCGCTCGAGTGACTTGCTTTAGAGGCGACGTTGCATTGTGGGGAGCTTAGCTGGCTGGGTATAGATCTAATCACCACGTAAAAATTATATTAGGGTTATTTGGCATTGTGGCCCTTGACGCCATGAAAATGACAAGGGTTATCGGTTCAACGTATGTATCTTCGGTGTGCCAACCAATCAGACCTTGCATATTAAACTTCAACTTTTTGATTGATATAAGAGCCAAAGACTATATTGCCACTTTGCGACAACCAGTTTTTCTGCATCTCCATACCCACAAACTTTGCAGAAATATCAACAATGCCTCCTCCAGGCACATTCAAACTTCCATCGGCCGCCCTCCGGTGGGCCACGCTTCCAACCAAACTCACCACCCCCCTCCAAACCCGCCCCTTCACCTCCCGCCACACCAAAGCCCGCCTCTTAAAATTCGCCCAGCTAACCGTCATCTTTGGAGTCTCCGGCTCTTTCATCTACTACTACAAGCCCCTGATGGCCTACATTTCTAACGAGCCTACACCGGAAAATATTGCCGCCGCCGAGCGCGCTCGCCTGGTCCCGGCCAAGGCCAAGGTTGATTTGCAGAGTGCGCCGACAGCTGCAGCGTTGGGGGTGACGCCGGAGAGTTGGGAAGTGCCGGGGTTATATTTGTGGGGGTTTAATGCGGAGAAGGTGGCGGATCATATGGCGGGGAAGAAGGACAAGGATAACTGTGTAGCAACGCCGAGGAGGATGGCGTATTTTGATGGGCAGGTTCTTCGGGATGTTAAGTTAAGGAAGAACTTTGGGGTGGCAGTGACGGAGAAGGGTGATTTGGTGGAGTGGGGTAAGGGATTCGATGAGTCGGGGAATCCGGAGGTTATCTTGAAGGGGATGGATATCAAACAGGTTGCTGCATCAACGGACCGGATCATTGCTCTATCTTCCAAGGGCGAAGTCTACTCTATTCCAGCCGCCAAGAAGGACCAAACTGATCCAACCGCGAAGCCCAACCCTGGAAACAACAGCTGGATGCCCTCGTTATGGAAGTCTGCCACAACCCACTTTCGCACCATTACTCCTTCAAAACTTGCCTGCGGCGAGCGTGTCACTTCTATTGCCGGTGGCAACGATCACTGCCTCTTCCTGACATCAGCTGGCCGTGTCTTCTCCGCTGCTTCCTCTAGCACAATGTTCCCCGCTCATGGCCAACTCGGTATCCCCGGTCTCCGCTGGGAAACTCGCTCCGAAGGCCCCTACTTCCAGCCGCATGAAGTAAAAGAGCTCGGTGAAAATAATATTATTCAGATTGCCGCTGGTACCCAGCATTCTCTTGCTCTTACTAGTGATGGTCAAGTCTACGCTTTCGGCGACAACATGTTTGGCCAGCTTGGCTTCCCCAACCCTTGGGGCATGACCCTAACCGACAAACCTGTCCGCGTTGGAACCTCGGCACTCTACGGTCGTGACATTAGCGTCAAATTTACGAATATTTATGCCGGAGGCTTCAACTCGTTCTTGGCTGTTGAATCTCCCAAAGAACAGGGTGTCACCGATATCTGGGCCGCCGGCCAAGGCCAGCTTGGATCCCTCGGGACCGGCCGGTGGATCCACATGACCTCGGCGCCCAGCCGGGTCAAGGGTCTTTCTGCCCTCCGTGAATACAGTGAGGCTGACAAGCGCATGCTTGCCATTCGCGCCGGGCAGATCTCCGTTGGCGCCACTCATGCGGCGGCCATCTTGGAGGGTACGGGGTCTGTCCCTGGGGCGAGAGACGTTGTCGTTTGGGGTGGGAATGAGCATTATCAGCTGGGGACTGGGAAGAGAAATAATTTGCCGGCGCCGTCGAATATTCCCGCGCCAGTGGAGAAGGAGGATGGGGTGATTCAGAGATTGCAAGCACCGGAGAGGGGGCGGGTAGTCAAGGTTGGGGAGAAGGGGCGCAAGGTGAAGACGGTGCAGAAGTTGGAGTGTGGTGAATTTGTTAGTGCGCTGTATACGGCCCCGGTGTCAAAGTAATGGGCACTAGGGTTGTGATTGGTGGTAGTGTATGATTAAGAATTGTGGGCTGTATAGGCGGCCGATTGATTGTAAGATAGCGATTGATAGTTTGATACTAAACTGGCAAAAAAGGATAGATTTGTATAACACCTTGACACAAATGAATGCATAAAGATGGCATATACTTTGCATTGTATATTTAGGCTAGCACGGGGCAGCAGTAGGCATGTACATGAATAGTTCCAGAATGACTCCCGGGATGATGCCAGTGCTATGTTACCGGTGCTGGCGGTTGGTTAATGCGGCCATATGAGAAGATCAGACGACATGGATGAATGGATGGGTGGGTAGGTGGTGTCGGCGCGGAGGTGCGGAATTGGGTCACGGCGGCAGTGAGTGGTGGGTCGGTATTGGCTATGGAAGGGCTGATTATATTCTGCTGTGCTGCTGTAGAGAGTACAACGTGGTTTGTAAGGAACTATAGAGAGAAGTTTGATTATCTAGTATAATAGTGTTGGTGTGAGTTCATGCCTTTTGGCTATGTTGTTTGACAATCAAACAATGCCATGGGATACCCTTGAAGATATGACGTTGGAATTCATGGTTAGGGTTGAGAAAGTCACAGGGTTATTGGCAGGGCTGAAGAATCGTCAACCACTTGTAGCGCAATCATGGATGAAATGGAGGATATCGACCCAACACACTGTGGTTCTGGTAAATGCATGGCCGGACTACAAGGTTTGAGATAGCCATGACCAGGCTTTTGAATCTTTATGATATGGAATTGAAAGGCTAGGCGAGTCATCATTAGCATATCATCATCAAGCCCCCTTTTTAGGAAGTTCGAAAAATATGGATTTTTACGGGTGTTGAATCTATTTTGTGTACATTGCAAATATCAATGTTTATAAATATTGGCTTGGAGGGTACAGGTTAGATGTCGATCGAGTATGCATTTACTAAATGTATGTACTTTACAGACGGCAAAGTGGAGGCTCTGGGACTTGGACGTGGGGAGCGTCGTTTTGGTTGGCTGGATGAAGCGCTGATGTGACGCATCAGGAGCCTCAAACACATATTGATTTACTGGATCGAGAGGGCTGGCGTGAGAGCCGGGAAGTTGGTGAATAGAGTGAATTCATGTGACTGATATAGAAAAAGTCAGTTTTGATAAAAAGTGAGTTACTGGTTATTGACGAACAAGCGCTGTGGCAGCGGGTAGTTGAGTACGGAGAATCAATGATGCGGAGATGCTCCGGAGGTTGAATCTTTGGGGCCAATATCTCTGGCACACGACAGCATTTGGAATGTCCAAGACCGGCAGGTCTATTTTAAGAAATATAAGCTCATTCCGCTCAGTGGAACTCTTCATCGACTTTGTCTTGTCTTGTCCCTATGTATCAATGTCTTGTCTGGTGGTGACTGATTCCAGTAAATAGAACGGGGCCCCATTTCATCCATATGGTGACAATATTCTGGATTATTGAGAATGTTTCTCAAATTCAGATTAATAAATGATTATTTATTTTTAATTTTTAATTCCTAAAAACCAACCACTACAGCTCCATGTCCAAGGGTAATTCTGAAACGTTGACACGCTGTAAATAAGCATCATCCAACGGCAACCAGCCAGCCATCAGCCAGCCCCTCCATCACTCAAAACCACAAATGAGTCTCCTTTGTTTTGTCGAGGGTCTTCAATGTCCCGAAGGGCAGAGCAGCCTCTTCACGATATTTGTTGACTTGTCGCGTCTCCGGATTGTGATAGTAGAAAGACAAAACAATGAGACATTGTTCTTTGGTGCCCTCGTGAGAAACATAGCACCGTATTACTGCTGTGCCCCGTCGCCATCTTCTTCCGTTCTTCACCCTTCTTCGCTGGGCCACATTACTACAAAGTCTTAAAGCTCAAGACCGCCCTCTAACCCTACAATCACCCATTATGTCGTGCCTTTGCTCCTCTGAACCTCCAAACCTTCCAAACCCGCCAAATCTCACAAAACTCAGGCCTGCAATCCACTACCTGCTACCCCAAGCACCCTATATTTATAGTAAACAAAGATTTTCTAAGGATTTTGGAAGCAAAAGAAGAAAAGGAAAGCTTGGACGGAGCTAGCTACATGCTGGTAATAATACCCAATTAAGGAGTTGTGAACGGCTTGCGAATTTAAGAAAGAGCGAAGAAAGAAAAAAAATCTAGGAAACTACGCCTGCGACTGCTTTCCCGTGTGATCAGATCTCGAGTGAATTGCATTGATATATCACAACTTGAGTGCTTGTTTTATTTTCTTCTTTTCTCTTTATTTCAAAACGTTTTCCCCGGCCCTGAAGTGCACATCAGCGGGCTTGTCTGTTATTCTGCATATTATTTCATTATATCCGTTTTTTTTTTACGATTGCTACTGTAATATCCAATTTACTGATAGACACCCGGCGTCAATCGCCCCTGCCACCGGAAACCCCTCGGTTCAACACACATACAGCTTTTTGTCACCTACCAAAGCTTGTCGCTTGCATATTTACCTCGCCTCCTTCCTGACGACAACGAAATCATCATCCTGCCGCCGCCTTTCTCGACAAACCCACATTAATACCTTCCCCTCGCAATACAGCACACCTTGCTATCTGTCACTCTGAGAAACCACCTAGTTCTGCCAGATTATCCCCCCCCCCAGTATTGACCGCCGTCACTTCCTGCCTCCGTTCCCTAGCCTGGCAGGGCTCTTGAGAAAATCCTCGTCCATTTTTCTCGATTGCAGCCGCTTGGAACCCAGAAAATCCAGAAAACCCGTCCTCGCCTTGTCCTTTCATACAGTAAACTCCACAATTTGATCCCACTCCACATTCGCATTCCCTTCGACTCCTCCAGTCTTTGTTTCTTGATTTTAATCTTTTTTTATTTTGAAATATTTTAAAATATTTCATCATGGACCGTCTTCCCAAACTTCGACGTCGTCCTAAAATAGTCACTCCTGAAGTCGCAGTAACATCCATTGCTTCGCCAGCTACAGCCACAGCTCCCGATTACATTGCTTCCTTCACCCCAATATCTCCAACTTCGTCCCCACTTGCCTTGCCGTCATCCGGTCCCAACGGCCCGTCCCCTAGTGTTCCCACTCTCAAGAGTGCCGCATCCGACTCCGCTCTTGGCGCCGCCGTCACTGTCCGGCGTACTCGCCACACAGTCGTTTCAAACGTCTCCACCGCCAGCAATTTCTCCTCCAGTCACAATCCCGCTCGTCCTGCCGGTATCCGTGATAGCTCTGGCTCATTAATACCCACGCCAGCCTACCTTACTGCTCGCAACAGGGTCCCCTCTGCACCTTCATCTGTCGTCGCTGCTCAAGCGAAACGCACAATTGAATCGCTACCTTCTGCCAACTCGTCACGGTCATCTCTCGTCCTCAGTAACGCTGCGGCCGCTGGTTCACAAATCCCATTGCCAGTTTCAGTAACATCAACACCCTCCAAGCCTGCGCTTGTCAACCCACCCACCATCGATACAGCCGCCGCAATTGCTGCATCACAACCGGACCCGCCAGCTGCCGCACCATCGATTACCACCACCACTGCGTCGCCTGCGTCCGTCAAGGTATCTCGCACCAGTCGTTTACCATCTGCTTTCCGTTCTTTACCCTTCCGTGGTCCAATGAAGCGTTCGCGTTCTCCGGCGCCTCCGCCCATCTCGACTAGTGGTGCGCATTTTGCCAACCCATCTATTACTGCGATTGCCGTTGCTGCGACACCTTCACCATCTGCCGCCGCTCCTGCGCTTATGGCATTAGGCCATAACTTGGAATTTTCATCGCCATCTTCAGCAATATCTTCGCCGAGATCAAAGTCAGGCCATCATCGCAAAGTGTCTTCCAAGAGCAAGTTTTCGGTTGCGGGAACAGCCTTTAAGAACCATTTCGCTGCCGCTCAAGCTAGCTGGTCACCGCTTCTGGGGAAGAGTCGTCACTCCATGTCCGCCTCCGTCTCGGGTCTGCACACCCCATCACCAAAGGGGGCAAAGATGCCACCGTTCATGTCGTCATCTATACGAGGTAAGTCGATTCATTATTGTCGCACGGGATAAAAATGTCTTCTAGAAACTAATGGCCCCACCTCTCCTCTCGCGCACAGACGTCCAGGCCAAATTCAATGAACTCACGTGGATCGAACGGAACCGTGTGGCTTTTGGCTGCAAGAGAGCCCGCAAAGCACGCGCAAACAGCCCTCCCCGTCCGACAACTTCGGCGACATGTGCGCCATCGGGTTTCGAACAACTATCGCGCAAGCCGTCATACAGGCATCCGGAACCCGCACAACAGGGACTTGACCGGTATATCAACATCCAGCCATGGAACCACAACAGAATTACTCTTGACGTACCGAAGGACACACAAGATTATGTCAATGCTTCACCCATTATTTTATCATCAGCAGGTGACCCCAATGGGCTGCCAGATCTCAAGTACATCGCCATGCAGGGACCGACAGAAATGTCAACACCATATGTATGGCGCATGATCTCAGAGAAACTTGACAGTGAGGCGGTCATTGTGCAGTTGACCAACTTAGTGGAAAACCTCCAAGTAAAGTGTCATGCGTACTTCCCGCTGGACCAGCAGGAAGGTGACATGTCGATCAACAATGAAGATATCTGGAAGGATGGGTGGAGAGCCAAGCTCAAGTTCGATACTATTGAGGTGTTGGCTGAGGGTTCGATTGAATTTCGCAAATTGATTTTGACAGTTACTCAGCCAGTCATCGAGGGCGGTGAAGAGGCTAAGAAAGATGAGACGAAAATGAAGAAGTCTGCCAAATCAGGGAACCCCAAGGCTTCTCTGGTGTCTGTTATGGAGGAATACGATGCGGAAGAGGAGGTTGCCGAGTCAGTGGAAGTCAAGAAGTCTGAGGCTACCTCGGAGTCCGTTGTTGAAAGCGTCGAGACCAACATCGAGACCAAGGAATCTTCTGAGTCTGCACCCACTGATGTTTCTGCGGAGGCTTCATCCACGCCGATCTCCAGCTCACCCGATGCTACTCCTGAAGCTTTTGCTGTCACTACCCGTACTTTCACAATTTATCATCTCTTCTATACTCGCTGGCCCGATTTTGGTGTGCCGGCTCCCGATGACATTCCGTCATTTATTTACCTCATGGAATTGTCCCGCCAGTACAACCATATCCCCAGCAACCCTCGCATTATTCACTGCAGTGCTGGTGTTGGTCGCACGGGTACCTTTATTGCTCTGGAGCACCTTAAGCGGGAGTTGGACAACGGCTTCCTGCTAGGTGATGACCCGTTTGCCTGGGGCGCTTCGTCGGGTAGTCAGCAGGAGGATATGAGCCCTGTGACACCAGGAGCTGTGGATACCCGTGGAGATCTGATCTTTAGCACTGTTGATGCATTGAGAGAACAGAGGAAACTGATGGTGCAGAGCGAGGCTCAGTATGTCTTTTTGTACCAAGTCTTGAGAAGGTTATGGAGAGATAGATACGGGCTGAGTGAGGAAGATGTTGCCGAGAGGGCAGCGAAGAGACAAGAATTGGAGTCGGAAATCAAGGGTTAAGTTGTAGAGTGGCGGTTGTATATGTGTTTGATGTATTTCTGGTTACGAAGTATCTTTATGTTCATAGACGGGGTGTATTAGCGATGCTGTTTTAATCCGTTTAATCTGATGTTTCATGATGCTGCTGGTCGGTTCTCACAACTTTAACCAGTTTGCCTGATCCAAACTAATTCCACAACTATTTCACATCTTTTTGAATCAATATTGTGCAACCTGGAAAGAACAAGCGACATACCGCGTGTGAAACAATGCAAGAATTATGGAAATCATTCCAGATGTTCTATGATCCTGTTGGTGGTGGATGACTGGCTGGCTTATTCGCACGCAGCAAGTGATTTCAGGTGTGTCATGGGGCTAGATTGTGTGTTGGTGAGTCGGGAAGGGTAAAGTAGGCCTGGGAGTTTAGTGGTGAGGTGGTGAAGGGGGGACGGAAGGAGTTGTGTAGGTTGTAGATGGGGTTGTTTGGCGGGGTGTGTGGGAAATATATCTTGATGTCACGGTCTACTATATGACAGATGAATTCAAGAGGAAATTAACCCCAAGTTATACATAACTGTGTTTTCTGCTACAACTGAAATCAATTCCCAATCACATACATACACGCAGACGCGGAACCTGATTACTATTCACATAAACTCCATAGACTCCCATCCCGGACCCATTCCGTCTTCCGTCATCCAAATCGGCCTGGTGGCATCCCGTTGATAATTTCTGTAAACATGCGCCTCATAGACTTTGCAAGGGAAATAAATGATGTTGGTGACCGGAAAGATAGGTTTATGAGATTGTGGTGGTGTTGTCAGATCGTGGAAGCGGAACATGGAAATAGGGTTAGGGTTGTTCACAGGTGTTGTAATATGGATTGCAGGTGTTGAAAGATGTGGGGCAGCTTTTGGCTTTCGTGTTACTGGGATGGTGGTAATGATGAGAGCAGAAATACGGTGAGATTGGAAACCGACTCGGTGGAATTTATCACCGGAGGAAGAGGGATATGATGAGTCGTTATGACGGTCAACGGTTAACGTTGTCCAGGGGCACACCCAGACAAGACGTGATGGTGGTGTCTGTGTGGTGACAAAGGAATGGTTGGTACAAGCTTGTGCTGTCAATTGCTTGGAAGAGGAATGGAAGAACGACGGATGTAATAGAAGCGTTTGGACTTTGGTGGAGAAGTAATGGCTAAAAAGTAAACGGGAGCGGCTGGTTGGTTAGATATTTGGGGTTAGATATGATGGGATGGGTATGCTGTCACACAACGTGATATTTTGTTGAAATGGGAAAGAGTAGCCTGGGTGGTTGTTCTTTTATCTCATGGTTTCTCGTATATGTCAATGTGAGATGTGTACAGTCTCAAAATGAAAGAGTTATGTTGATTATGTCAGTAGGACCGGGAAAGGCATTCCTGGATAAGAAGGTCCATTCGGGAAGTGACAGAGCAACAGACAGACAAACTATGTTTATGTTTTGGTTTCCATACAGAAGCCAGCTGGATACACACAACTGCAAAGGGAACATGAAATCATTATGATTCAATCAGTAGTGTGTTTGCATGTAACAAAGTTCAGATTGGAACTAGGGCTGTGAATCTAGGGTTGGAATATAAGAGTTTTACCGAGATATTTAACATGTGAATATACTTTTGTGTAAGGTATCTGCTAGAAATTGCAATCCTACCATTGACCTACCCTGGGGCCGAATACGGATTATGGAAAAAACGAGTTGTATTATGATCCAGTGGATGATATCAACAGGGAACTTGAATTATTATATAACCTGAATACATACCTCAAATCTCTCGGAATGGTGGGTGATATTGAAGTGTATTGGCTCATACGAAATGGAGACAATCAAGCGGTGAAGAATATCATTATCACCGGCGTTAGCATTGGTGAGTGGATGGGCGAGCAAGCTGCCTCACATAGTGCATAGCCATCGCTACCATGGGCTGATGTTGTTCCTTTGGAACATCTACATATATTCTGTCCATATGTACAGCTTTTTGATGCCGAGCTCCATACGCAAGGAAGCTATTAAAAGGCAACATGTCTCTGCCAAGATATCGGCGGGCCCCGTTCGCCCGTGGCTGAGTGGATATCCCGAAGGCAAGATGAGACAAGGGAGAAGAGACTAAATACTGCAGGTTACATATTAACTAAATAGAAACTCGACACATCGAAATAGTGGAGTAGACTGTAGGCTTGGGATTTCGCGATAATTCTCGACATCTGGATCGTCGAGGTGGATAGATATGTAATCATGGTGCCAGAAACATCCTGTCGCCTCGAATTCCCCTCGATGCATGTTGACCTCTCTTTACTCTCTGGGGACTTCCCCGGTTCCGCTGTCTATGTCTTCTCATTAATCCGCCCCAAGGACAAGAAAAGATGCCACAGAAAATACCTAGATGCATGCATTTATAGACAAGTCAAGCCTGTGGTCAAGCGGACCCAGTGAACGGGGATTGTATCCGATGCGGCGGGCCTCATCTTTGTCAGTTCAGTTTTCCCAACTCTCAATTCTCCTTTTGTCTTTTGTTCTCTCTCCAATCCATCCATTAATCCATAACAAATCAACCAAACCCGGATCCTAATCGCTTCACAGATGATGCTGCTAAGGAGCTGCAACATGCGTTGTTTCCTTCTGTATCAGAGGCTCCGCAATTTCTCCACTTGTTCCTTCCATGCCGAGATTGAATGTCAACAAGCCAAGGAAGTAACGCAAAAAAAAAAAAAAAAAAAAACAATGCAGGAGTCAAGCGTATATAGGAATTCCACTATTTTTAAAAAAGAAAAATCAATTTGAATAAAGATGACCTCTTCGTTTTTATATGAGACAAAGAATTTGTATTGTCTACCGAGCTGACTACTGTAAAAGCAAAGACTGACCGATGAGAAAAATAAAAAGCAACTACTAAAATATGGGTTGCCTGCGCGCGGATCCTCACCGCAACATCGCATCTCTCTGCATCCAATCCAATCCTATACTATTCCTCGCAACTGACTCCAGATTTTCTCGAGTCAGATTTTCTCGAGTCCCCATCCCACGATATCCAGACAGATATACATACCAAAACCATTACCAATCCCAAGCGTATAATCTTTAATCCATCCATGGAGGGCACAACGGCTAGCTGGCTGGTTGGTTTGCTTTGAGCTTAGCTTGTTTCTGCATTAATTTTCTCGTTCTAAAATTCCATTGAAGCTTTTTGGAATATCCCGGGAAAATCAGTCAGGCACTTAGCTTGTTCCTGGTTTCTTGGTACCTATAGTTATGGAATTCCTCCAATGTATATATAACTCCAAGCACATAAACAGATATATGTATATGCTATATATTGATAATTTATATATATCAGGAAGATATTATTACTTCATTCAAGGTAGTATCCGCTTTTATATACTTCTAGTGCGAGGGTTTAGAAAGCTGTGCCTTCGTTGGTTCTTTCTTCGGCTTTTGCCATGTTACCAAACCCCACGCTGTTGTTCTTTCCTCTTTTTGTGATTTCCTATGGTTACAAATGGTGGTGTAAAGAAAGAAAGCAGATGTGGAAATTTCATATCTTTTTTCTTTGAAGAGAAAGAGCAGTTGCTTTGTTGCTGTCGTCGAATATACTCTAACTTTTTGCTTTTATGATCTTGCGGCCACTCTCCTTTCTATTCAATTGTTCTTTTCTTCGTCCCTCGTTTTCATCATCTTTGGTGGCCCTTCGTCAATACATCTCGTATTTCGCTCTCTTGAACCCACCACGTTGATAATTTTGACACTTTTTTTCTTACAAAGCATATTCTGCCACTTCCAGTCTTTCATCCAAACGCACGTATACCCACTTCTTGTGAGCCTCATTTTTTTCCTTCTTTATTGTGCTGGGGACGTTGCCATTGAAAACCCTCTTATTTGTTCTGGTTACATTACGACACATCGTCTCCCAAGTGTCCATCGTGACCGTACCGGGCAGGCCCAGTCCTTTTGCTACATCCCACATAAAATACACCTATTACCAATCAAATTGCTTCCAGAAATCTGGGTAATCGATTTTGTGTCTATATTCATCATCTTTTTATTCTTGGGTCTGGTTGATGTTGTTGCCGTCGGTGTACAGCTATTCAGCTATTTCCATCTAGTTCTGCATATCCTTGTTCTTTACTCCAAAGACATCAATCATCATTTTAGATGCACACTGGTTTTGATTTTCGCCATTATTGAATTCAAAGCCCTGTACATATATAAATAACAGTGCCCTGCTATCCGGAACTTGCAGATTTGATATTCGGCTTCCAGGTCTTTCTCTAATCTTATCAATAACCCGGTCCCTCGGTTTGACTTGGAACGAACTTCTACCCAGGCGCCCACCAATTCGCTGCGTTTTCATGGTGTACCTCGGCTTGAAGATACCCTTCACTATCACTTCTTTATAGACAGCAAGATTTCATACACCAAATACATTATAAGCGAGACGTACACAAAAATCACGGGGCATATTTGATTGGATTAAGACCGACGCACAAGACTGGACATCGCATTCACTGTCAACCAGTACCAGAACTGCGATTTGTCTATCAAAATACATGCCCGTATCGAATCAAGACCTACGAGACATCTGAGCCAGATTGTGTTCGGTGCAGGACTGCAGCCACTCTTAACGCACTAGTCAGAAATGACGTCGATTGTAAGTGCCACCAACCATTGCTACATGATATCACATTTTCCAGACACCATTTCTCATCTGTGGATATCCTATGTCGGTGGATCTCGCACATTCAAGTGAAATATAGACTGCTGCTTTTACTCTACCCCCGGATATGATCTATGATATCATTTTTTTTTTCGGCACAAGACGTTCGTCCCGTTTCTCGCTTGTGCCCTACTGCAGCTAAACGCCCGTTATTTTTATGCAATCTCGTGTGGCATAAGGCCCATTTCCGATGTTCACCTGTTTGACGGCTAGTCGTGAACCAAGATTGAGACTGTCCAGACCTGTCCAACCTGTCGCTATCCCACTCCCATGAAAGCCGCACCGGATTGAACGGGAAAGTTTCTTCCGGAAACACTCATCCCGAAGGATTTCCTTCAGGAGATTGAAGCCCAACTCCACCAACCATGACATACCTGATTCTAATTCCTGGCATATACTTTGCTCCTCCAACATGCACATATTTGCCATTATGAGCTGAGACGAAAATGCATCTGATGATGTATGCACTTGAAGACTGCATGGTGTCGGGATGCAGACAGAGTACATAATATTGGTGCCCTGCTGCCGTGCTTTACGATGGACAATGCAGTAAGTCTGCAGCTTGAAAATATCAGCGTTTTGTGAGGGTCGTAGCCACAGTCAAGGTTGCGACTTGGAATCCAATGATGGTGGGATGGCCCCGTTCATCTGTGGGCAGATTTCCTCGATATAGAAATTGAATTGCCAAACTCCTCAAGGTAGTGGTTGTCTCATCGAAGTCGTCTTGATGCTACCCACCCTTACTCTCAGTCTGTCTTAAATCGGAAATCTATGAATATCGCCAAGGTCGAGGGTTACATGGCCCTAGTGGCGCACCATCTTTCCAAAGCAATCTTTGCTTCTCAACTAAATGACGAATCTAGCCACTTACACGCAACTCAAACTTTCGAGACATTTCAAGTTGAAAAGGCGCTGATTTTGAAGGACATGTCATCACTTATTATTGGCTTATCTTGCCTGTTGGCTCTGCCCAATCTCGCCCCTTTTCACCCCTACGCTGTTATCGCTAAGAGGGTGTCATGATCTAATTAAGCATTGCCTTTGCTCAAGAGGACATATATGAACAAGATACGGCAGGAAGACTTCATATGATAAATCTGCACTTGCACATCGTTGTCTAGACCAGAAAAAAAGACATGTGATATCCAACATGCACCCCTGGGGCGTCAGTTTTCGGACCCCGTCATACTGGCAGATATCCAGATCCCCCTCTTCCTAATCTATCTGCCTGCGTTGAATGTGATATCTTTAGTATATTTGGTTTGCCCTATACACGTATCAGTCTCCGGTTTTGTTTGTACTACAGAGCATCTGCTGCTTGCCATACCTTGTATGCTCGGATATCCCTTTCAATCGTGGCAAAACGCAGCTTGGTATGTCGCTGATATGCTCCTCACCGCTTTATCTGTCTGCTTCCCGGAGTTTCTGTCTTTCTGTTTTCCACGCATGCGTCCGTAAGGACTGGGAAGTTGCAAAGATGCAGTTCGATAGCTTGTTGTATTTCAAGTCCAGTGAGAAACATACCATCTGTGTACACGGTTTTCCTTAGCGTCCAGCTTTGGTGCTAGCTTGCGACTCGGGCTACCCTAGGAATTGTCTGCTAGTCCCAGATGCCAGTCACCTTGGTCTCTACTGTTTTTCTGCCATCTCGATATTTACGATCCCGGGAACTTCGTGGGATCCAAAAGCGCATCCTTCTCAGCCCGTCAGTCCGGGCGATCGCGCGCTCGCTGCGACTAACATTGATATTGGATGCTTCCGTACCGCAGAAGGACGGCTTACTTACGGCAGGCTTGGCTTGTACTGCATATCCCTTTTCTGCTATATTACTGCCCGAGATCCCACACTGTACTTGGGGGCCCGACTTGCGTCTGCTTATGGTCTTATTCCAATTTCTTAGGCGATCTCTACAGATTGATATCATCATCTTTTTGGTCGTGCCAAATTTTGCTACTCTATAACTTTAATTGATACATCGCCCCTTTCCTTCACCTACGTTATTACACATTGTCGCTTCTTTATCCAGCTTTGTACCCATGCTGACACCACACATACAGCTCTGCCTGGCCCACTATTGTGATACCCACGGCCCCACGCCGTTGATCACTACCGAGGGCGACAAAGTTCCATGTTCAACATGCTACGATGGCGTCACCCCAGTGTTCATGACCAACGCCCCTCCTAATACCAACACCACCAACAATTTAGATTCCCTAGATCCCAATCCTGTCATCCTCGAGACCTCTCTGCGCCGTCTGGGACTCTCTGCCCTGAATCCACAAACCTATAAATCCAATGAGAAATCCACACGGTCCGCTCTCCTCTGTTCGTCAACAGCCACCACTTTCTCATCTCGCGACTCCACTTCTCCGTTGGAGCCTGTGACCCCCGAGAGTTCCCGGCGCATTGACACCTCGTCACGACAGGACTCTGGGTTTCGAAAGACATACGATGAACACACTACCCGCCGGGCCGGTCCTTGCGATAATTGTGCATTGACCGTTCCGGCATCTTTAAATCAGCAGAATGGGTCTCCAGAAATTGATGAAACAAAGGGTCCTGTTCTGCGCAGTACGTGGCCGTATAACAGGCCAGTGATTGGTTGGCCACGGAGTACCCCTCCGTCATCCCGGGAGTCGGCAGCAAGTGATAGTGAAGCGGATGGATTGCGGCCCCCGTCAACAACACGGAGACAAAGAACTTCAGCGTCGAGAGCTAGCATGACCTCTTCATCAGGGCGGGGTCCAGTCACCGGGAATGAGCACATGCATTACATCAAGTACATTTCAGCCAAGGAGCCACTCCGCCCTGAGTCCTACACCATTGTCCGGGCTTCATGTATTCGGACGCTCTCCTTCGAGACACTGCCACGGTCTCCAACCTCTTATGTTGGGTCTGTACCTGGCTTTGTTACAACTCATAGTGCCGGCTATGCTGCATCTGGTGGACCCATGTTCTTTGGGGATCAGGGCTCCGGTTATACAACTGCCTACATCTTCCGCATCTCGGATGTCCACGCCCGTGGGCACAAAAGAGTTTACGCCTTGCTCGCTATCAGCACCTACCGTGAACGTCAAGTAATGCAAAAATTTGAATACCTTGCTCGTCGCTTCCGCCACCTAGCTGCCCACATCCAACACCTGGCCGAAGTGGAAGCCGAGAAGGCCTCAGATGCGTCAAACTCGCCAACCATTGGATCGGGGCCATTCGCAAGTCCGATTGTTGAGAGGGATGAGAGGGAAACGGCAGGGTCCAGGCGGGGAGGCACTAGCAGCTTTATGGCGGGAGGCGGTGGGTTCAACAGGAGGATGGGGGCGGGGCCGACGCCAGGGAGTTTGAGGGCGAGGGGACTGGCGGAGTTGGTGGGGCAGCCGGATTTTTTCTACAGGGTACATCTGTGGTTTGCTCAGTTGTTGTATGAGATTGATGGGAACCGGAGATAGAAAAGAGGAGAGGAGAGTCTTGTGATAGAGTATAGATGGTAGACTCTGCTTGAGAGTGGTGGCGGTGAGAGATTGCCGTGTAATGAGTGATGAGATACCCCGGGCACATTGTAATCTGCCTCTGCTTTGCTTTTACTTCGTTTTTGCTTTGCTTTATTCTTGTTTTCGTTGTTTCCTTTCGTCTTCTTGCACTCTAGACATATACGATAGACACATAATAATCTAGACCTTTCTCTCTTGTCATATATCTTAATCTCTTGAAACATTGTCTCGTGCTGATGTTCGTACCCCGGATTCCTCAGAATTTTAGCTTCACTCTACTACTCCATATAATGAATTTCCTATCTAGCCAGCCCATTTATATTTAATCTTGCATCTTGCCATGACTTGTACTCCTCTACTGGCGGCTATGACATCTTGTTACACCGCTTTCTGGGAATTTCCGCGGGAAGAGAGCGGCTTGTTTAGTCATAGTTATAACAAGTTGAATATGGGCCACAAATAAAACGGTTACAAAGATACTTCAAAGATGACAAAAAAAAAGGAATTCTTGATGAATTGAATAAACGAGGATATCCCCCCGCACAGTAGTCTACAATAACCTTCACCTCCGCTTCCCCATCCCCGTTTACCGGTAGAAATCCAACTTGTTCTCATCCGTCGAGGTCTTGACCTGCACCGAGTACGCATCCTCCAAATCACTCTGTATGATATTATATCTGTTCTTCCGCACCGCCCGCAGACCCGCCTCCTGCATAATCGCCGCAATCACTGCTCCTGATAATGGGTCATTGCGGCAAATCAACGAATCCAAATCAACCTCGGGCGCCAACGACATCTTGTTGGCAATCGTCGTGAAAATCAACCGGCGCTCGCGACGGTCACGCAGCGACGGGAACTCAATCTTACGATCGAGACGACCGGGACGCAGCAGCGCCGGATCAAGAGTGTCAGCACGGTTGGTGGCCATGATTACCTTGACGTTGGACGTTTGGTCGAAACCGTCCATCTGGTTGAGCAGCTCCAGGAGAATACGCTGGACTTCACGATCGGCGCCAGTCTGGGCATCGAAACGCTTGGTAGCGATAGCATCGATTTCGTCGATGAATATGATAGCGGGGGAGTTCTCGCGGGCCATGCGGAAAACGTCACGAACCATGCGGGGACCCTCACCGAGGTACTTTTGGACAAATTCTGAACCGACCACACGGATAAAATTGGCAGTAGTTGAATTGGCGACGGCCTTGACAAGCATGGTCTTGCCAGTACCAGGAGGGCCGTAGAGAAGGACACCGCGCGGAGGGTCGATACCAATTTGCTTGTAGAGGTCGAAGTGGGTGAGAGGGAGCTCGACGGCTTCGCGTATTTCTTGCTTTTGCATGTCGAGACCACCAACATCGGCGTAGGTAACTTCAGGCTTCTCGTCAGCACCGAGCATGGCGATGGAAGAGTCAGCCTCTGGGGGTAGGATGTCGACGAGGGCATTGGAATGGCGGTGGAGAGCGACGGAGGAGGATGGCTTCAATTGTTCGCGGTCGAGAGTGGAGAGGATCCGGACAACGTAGTTGGAACCAGTACTGGATTGCACAATACCAGTGCTACACAAAACCTTCGTTAGATGCTGTCTCGCTGAACGAGGAACATGGCAAGACTTACTTCTGGTCAATAGCCTCCATGAACTGGCCAATAACAAGAGGAACACTTTGGATTCTCTTGATCTCTTCTTGGGCGCGGACAAGCTCGCGTTTTAGACTACGCTGCTCGTCCTTGATATACTCTTCTTGTAATTGGATGTACCTACAGAAAGGTTAGTCAGTACAACCCCTCAACAGGGCCTTCAGGCCTAACATGGGATATTTCTGGGCATGATATACTCAAGTTTGCGCTGGAGCTTCTTCATGTTGGCATAGTCATCATTGGAATCAACAGCATCATTATGGTCAACACCCGCCTTCCGGATCGACGGCAGAGCCTGCATGGGCGAATCGATGGCAACAGAGCCCATTATAGGGATTGTGTGTGGTAAATTATGGGACGTAAATTAACGTAATGCTTCTCCAGCAAGGCTGAGATTCAATGGCTGTCGCGGTGCGATGGTAGGGACCAAGTTCTGTTCAAGATTGGTTTGGTGAGCAGAGGGTAAATCCAGAAGGTGGGTGGTTTCGAGAGGATGGGATGAGCCCATAAGAGAAAATGTCAATTGATGCAATAATGGAACTGTCTGGTCCAGTACAAGTTCTGTCGTCGAAAGTTGTGATAATATGATTCGGTGACGTGCGTGGTGTTACGATTTGTTGTTGCTTGCAGTGGTATCTAAGCACCTATGAATTACTTGCTTAGTGATTCAGCCGCCAACCAAAGCTAAGCTTCAGGCTGACGACGTCGATGTAGCCTGTACTAAAGTGGCAGCTCCAGCTCTGGGTTTGAGCTGGCTAAACCCTGGGAGATTCAGGAATATATGCTTACTCAGCAGACTAGGCTAGACTTGCCATGATATCGAGGGATGCTTACTGCTGATAAGATAAGATCCTTGTGCAGGGATACCCAATTCCAGCCATCGGGGTTAGTCCGGGAGCTTTGCCGAAGTTCCCACTTTATTTTCACGGGGTTGAACGTCAGGACAGCCTCGGCTTTGTTTTACATGGGGCCAATGGTGGGAGTGGATCTTTGGCCAGGCCAATTAGACTCGCCTTCTACTATGCATTCAGGCTGACAAATACGACGGTAATTCTCATATGTCGGAGTTGACTGTATCGTGGCCCACTCTTATCAGAGGTTAACCGCGATGGATTGCCAGCGTGAGCAGCGTAAGGACAACAATGGGAGACGAAGGATGAAGGCAGGAGCAGTCGATGCGAGACTACACCAGAGATCGGGAGTTATATATAATTACAGGATGCGGCGACGAGTGAATCTCTGTTATCGAGACGACAGCGCAAAGTGATGCAACTAGGCAGTGACACAGTGTGGCACAGATGTACTGGAGGGTTGCAAGCCACGGGATTTGAGTGGAAGGAATACATCTACGGCAACGATGGCGCAAAACTTTGTTATAGAGGATCGCCTTAGACGATATCGTTCATTTAGACACTAATGACTGGGTCTGTTGTGGTGTTATACCGACTTTGCTCTTGCGCCATAGATCGTATTCCCAGTAGATCATATGAGGCTTGAGACCAAAATGAAATATCCACGGCTGAATAATGCCGATATTGCTGTATTCTTTATTGTACATGTATTTGTTGATAGGACCAGGGGTTGCGTAGTGGTATGGTGTGGTGTGCGACACCGCACGAGGGGATACCGATATCTGGATAGACGTGGGTTACATTTCCTTTTGTGAATTTTGCGACGGGACATCAAGATATTTGGTGCCGAATGGGGGTTTCAGTAAGTCTAATGCTACATAGGTTTATCACAAAGTTGGCTGTTATATAACATCGTGAAAGTGCTATATTTGGCGATATGATGGTGGGAAGTGGGTCTCGGAAGATCCAGAGCCACCCACCTTGTAAGCTGGATCCCAGATTGATGTCATGGCATTCCATGTTCAGGTCATCTGCCTGGTAATACCTATTGAATCAACATCATCTAGTCTTGCATATATAGAGTACATATTTGACAGCCTCAAATCATGATAGAAGAGTCTCCCCTTTGGCTCTTGTCATTAGAAAGTATCCAGCCATGGCTTATGCGACACTTCCAATAGATGCGAATCGCAGATGAAGACCCGCTACACGATGCTCCTTATATATGTACACCGCAGATTGTTTGATATCATTGAACAAACAACACCGCGGTTGCATAGAGCCAAGCATTCAAGATCAAACATCTATCGCAGTCCCATCGTACATTACCATACATAGATAACTACCCTGACACTGTTCACCAAGGTTGTTTCTGCGACAGGGAGCAAGGGTACAATGCGCCGCTGGATCTGAAGGCTGGAGGAGGCCGGTGGTGGTGGGCGAAAGATGTAATCATCAACTCTCAGACACAACTCAAAAAGGTACTGATAGGGCGGGCGATGAGTAAATGTATGAGTAACTCGGTGATTAACAATATTTAGCTAATGGCACATGGGGAGAATGACGGGGGGAAGGAGCAACTATAAACTGTAATAACTGTGTGAATATGGGCAGGTTGTCACAGCCGGCGCAGGAAGGTGTGTCGGACCGACAGAGACACATGATCCAGTATGAATTCCTTCTGTTTTAGGTTCATTGCGACTATTTTAGATTCATCTCGTTTCTTTCTCCTCTTTATTCCAGACCCTCAACCTCCTATATTCACGTAATTCGCCATCATCATTGTGCTTTGTCTTTGTGCCCATCGCTTTTTTTGTTTTCTTTTTTTGTTCTCCTCTTTGTAGTTCGTGATTCTTTGTTGTAGTCTGAACAGGATAGTCTCATCGTATCATATCGCTCCGTTCATCATCCGCTTCCGAAATCCCAATATACTACCGTTCGCCGCTGTACCCCTCTTCACCTCCGTTCTGCGCCGCCGAACCGTCTCTGTGCCGCATCAAACCGCTGGTTATCATCTGGATTGCTATCAAAGATTTATCCTCTCGTCCATATTTTTTGTGCATCCAAATTGCTCATCAGTCACATTTCGGGTTCCCTCCGTCATCTTGCCGTTTGCGTCCAACTCAATATCGACTAGATCGGTACAACCCACGCTTGCATATCTTGACGAGTAATATAACAACTTGTCGCTCGCTTTTTCTATGATATCCCCCACTCTATATAAATCAACGGCTTCTTTTTGTCTGATTGTTTCCTTCTCTTCCCTTTCATTCTGGTTCCAGTGTCCAAACTTAAACAAACGCTTGTCGCCAGTGTGGCCACTGGCTCTGTCTTAGATTGACTGCATCATTGCGTCCTGTGAATTGTATCATCATATTAGTTCAGGTACAATCTTCGACTCTTACTGGGCATCAATCTCAACCGCTACCCAACCACCTGAATCTACCCAGATCTGTCACATCAACTCTTCATAATGTCTTCTTCTATTAATATCCCTTCTGTGAGGGCCATGCCTAAATCTTCTGCCTCTAGTCGCTTCTTGTCTCTCTACTCATCTCCACTGTCTGTTTCGCCATCACAGCTAGAAAAGAGAGCCCTGGAGCGAGCTCGTCGTCCTAGTCTTCTCGGTATGTATCCAGCTTTCCCAACCATTTACATCGCACGATCCCCTGAACTGAGTCACTTGATGGATTGTCCGATTCTCGGATTTTTTGTTGCCTTGACTCACACCTCGGCGACCGGGCTTTCTGTTTTCCTTGGAGATTTCCTTGTCACTTTACACCTTACTCGTTGAGCGAACCCTAGAACCCCAGATTCCATCGGATCCGAGACCAACGCTTTGAAGCTCTTTTCAATTCATCAGTATCTCATGAAACAATCACTTATGGATTACGGCTAACCTCAATCCTATCTATATAGGCTCTGCCATCTCCCATCAGGAGACTACTCATGTTAACATTGGCAGTCCAGATTGTCCTCGTCTCGTAAGTCGATTATTGCATCACACAACACTACACATTTTTTGATTTCAAACTAACGATCCTCTTTGGCAGATCTCCTACCTCTCCTCTGGTCAAGGCTTCTACTGGAATCCTGGTATGTCTCCCCCAACGCGGTGATAGGCCGCCACTTTCTCTCTTATGACGCAATAAGTGTTATGAGATAAAGCTTCTGATTCAATTCACTAACTTGAACTTCAACCAGAAATCTTTCTTCCTTCTTACCTTGACTGCGACTATATCCCGCTCGAACACCGCCGTGAACCCGTCCACGAAGTCCACGTGACTGACGAAGAGGCTCTCGCTATGTTGCCGCAATGAATGTCGTGATTACCTGATCCGGCAGCCCCACTTGTCTACAGCAACCCCGCTTTCAGCTATTTAGGTATACGAAGAATAGCGACTATCATGTCTCCACACACAAGATGAAGATGTGGGTCAGGGGCCATTTCAGTTTTCTTGATCCTGTTATGATATTTATGTTTTGCTGGGCTTTCTATTGATGGATTTTGGAAGAGGATACGTTGTTTGATCCGAGGGTCCTTCCTTGTTGTATTGGAGTTTGCGGCGTTTCTATCTCGTCAAGCTCAGAGCTGGACATGTTGATTTGTACAAGTAAATATAATATGTTACATTGACGCTGGTAGAATTGCCATATCACGGAACTGAATGGTATCGCTGTACATGTCTCTTTAGTTTATATGGGCATTTGTGGCGTTGTTGTTACAACTTAGATCATCAGGCTCTGTAGCGAGAGACAGGAACAGATATAAAGTTGCGAAATGGGCCAGGACGGACTTGTTCCATAAATAGTAGTTACAGAACACCCAGGCGTACTACGGGCATCAATTATACTTAGTTTGCTTGACAACCTTGACCTTGGTTCAAGGCCAGAATCATTGTGTTAATCCCGATAAGTTTTGTATCCTTCCAATCTTGAAGTCCATTGTGCGAAAACCATACGTGTTAGGGCAGATCTCTTGTGTCCTCCAATCTGTAAATTCACAGTTGTAACACTGGAAGTTCTATCGCCCAAACTAGAAATAATCCTTATCGATAGAGACACAATGCATCGCAGGGTTATAAAATAACCCTATCTGCGCATTACAACATCATCAATGATCGCATATCATAGCGATTGGCATGTGATAATTTTAATTCAACTAACAATCAAAACCATGACCCTAGCCTTGCCAAAATCAATCGAATCTGAAACATTCGAATTTCCTACTACTGACGTCAATCACAACAACCCTTCATCCACAATCTCCCACATCAATACCACCGCAAGTTTGCGACACTCTGCAACCTAGATATAACAAATACACACGCACACACAATGGACGGCCCCATCGCCTACCGCAAAATCGAATTGCAATCCGCCGAAGACTTCGCTTATCTCCTCGACAATGTCCGTCATGCCGCCCGCGAACGTCTCGACGAAGCATTCCCTCCCGCCGCTAACGGCGACGAAACCGAAGATGAACTGCGCTCCCAAATTGAAAATCTCGTAAACGAGGTACGTAACCCCCTCTTTCCTCTCTCCGTTCGACCTTCCCGCTCTTAGTACACAGCGCACCTGACAAAATTTTACCATAGTACATTACCAAAACTTTCACGCTTGCCGCCCCTAATATCGTCGTTAACGGCCTCCCCGTCGACCCCCACCTCTTCCTCACCCGCCCCCCCGGCGCCCCCCCGCACCCCGACACCACCGAAACCTACGAACCCTTCGACGAACATACACATGCTCGCGTCCTCTCCCTCGCTCGCGAAGAAGAAGACCTCCTCGCCGAAATCGCCGCGCTCAAACACAAAGTGCCCACCGCCATCTCTGCCCACCTCGCTGACTCGTTCAAGAAGACATTGGCCGACGATGACGAGGAGGTCAGGAAGGTGACGGAGGAGTTGGTTGCGAAGGGGAAAGAAGGGGCGATGAGAGAGGTCGAGGGGGTTAAGTGGGAGGGGCCGAGGCAGCGGGAGATGGAGGGGAGATTTGATGGGGTGGTAGGGACGTTGGGGAAGTTGACGAGAGAGATGCCGGTGGTGGTGGCCAAGATGGAGAGGGCGAGGGTGGCGGGGGAGTATGTGGTTACACAGGGGCGGTGATGATGGGGAGGGGGAAAGAAGGGGAGAGATTTATGTTTGGGTTATTTGATTTTGGGTTGTTATGGGCACATTAGGCTGTGATGCCACACTTACAGATTGATTTTAGATTGGAGTTTACAGCATTTGGTTAGCCCGAATTTTACCGAAGGTTCTTGCAGTTACGATATGAATGTAATAATAATAATGACTGACATACTTAGTAAGACTAGACAATAATACAAACTTGACATCGTCAAAACATGGTCTTTATCAGTATTGTATGGGCCTAACTAGCACTACAAAGACCGGATCTGGAACCTAAGTAAACCAAAAAAAGAACAAAGAAAGCGTCCTGAGTACACACGGTCTAGCCAAACCATATGTTCCCGATTAAAAAAACAACCATCCACAAGATCCTCTATCAAATGCTTTACATTATGTCGAATCAATTCATCACCCCTAGATCTAAGAAAAGAAAACCCTTTACGCAGCAACCTTGTCAACCTCGGCAGGCGCAGGCGCTGCCGCATCAGAAGCAGGAGCCGCAGCACTGGGAGTCTCCCACTTGGCGGGGCGACTCCACTCAGCTTCTCTCCACGGACCAGCGTCAGAAAGAGAGCAGCCACCGGCGCACAGGCAGGAACCGCCAAATTTCTCAGGCAGGTTCTCGGCGGGGATCTGAGCGAGCAGCTCCTTCTTGTAACCGGTGCCGAGGATGTGGATCTTCTTGACGGTGACGGGGTCGAGCCACTTGGAGATGGCGGACCAGATGGCAGAGAAACCCCAGGGGGCGTTGATCAGGTACAGGTGACCTAGACGCTCGGGGTAGTAGTTTTGTGAGATGGCGGAGGCGGACTGGACAATGTTGTAGACGGAGGGGATCTTGGTGATGGACACACCCTTGAGGTCCATGATGGTGCAGCAAGTTTCGAGGAGGTGACCGGCCTTGCGGGAGCAAGCAGGGAGACGGGGGTCGGCGACACGCTCGTACTCGACGGCGAGGTTGGTGAGCATGCGCTCGGAGGTGGTTACCTTGTAGAGGGCAGTGATGTCGATGGCACCGAGCTCCTCAATGTATACGGGGCGGCCGTCCTGTTCATATCGTTAGCATTTTGAAGCCCAATTCCGCGACACTTTCAGATTGCGCTCACCTTGTCAGTCTTGTGGTAGTACTGGGGGTAGTACTTAGCGACCTCAGCACGCTCGGGAAAGTCCCAGGTGGGGACAGTAGCGTCCAGATTGGTCTCCTTGCGCCATGCTTCGCACTCAGTGAACCTGATGTCATGTTAAAAAGGGTCCTCGCTGCGAATCCGCATGACATAAATACTTACATCTTCTTGGCCAGCATGACGTCAAACTTGCGCGCACGGAGGAAACGTAGAAGAGTGATGGTATCCAGGCGCTGAGTAAGACCCTCGGCCTCCAGCATCATCCGGAGCTGCTCAACAGCGGCCTGCTGCTCAGCAGTCAGGTAACCAGGGTGACCATCCTGGAGCTCGGGAGCGGTAGTGGGGAAGTCGTAGTTGTCATACTTGGGATCAAGCTTGAGGGGGGCAGCCGTAGAAGCCATTTTGACGGTTGTGTGGATGTGGCTGTGGGGCTGGTGATGTATAAGGGTAGGTCTTCGGATAGATGGCGATTCGACAGCGGATATCTATGGGTCTGTTGTGGCAACGAGTATACGAAGTTAGAGTTGGAGACTGATAATTTAGGTAGGGCGTAGTGTATGAGTGAGTGTTGTTGACTATCAGGTGAAAAAAGGCTGGGTGAGGATTTGAACAGAGTTTTATACGGCATAGAAGGAGGCATGTGCATCCAACTGAGGGGCAGAAAGAAAATTAGTCAAGCAAGCGACACCGCCAATGACCACAAAGCGTTGTACTGGCTGAGATCTGAGATATGCGACAAACAACCAAAAGCCAGAGGCCCAAAAATGCGACCACTGATATGCATGTAGCTGTTAGGTCAATCAAGGACACAAAGCGAACTGAATCGAGATCAACTCTCCTCAAAGCGCCGAGTAGCTGGAATGCTGCAGGTGAATCCAACGATCTGTTCAGGCCGAATCTTGTCTGATATGCTCAAGTTGCAACCAAATGACGTAATTATAGACAAAGCAGCTTAAAAGTGACATTTCAATCATAGATAAAGAAAGCAATCGTCAGAGACCTACTGCCGATAACTGACTATCGTGGCCCAGATCGCATTCCCAGTACACAAACGCAGCCTCGTAGCTCCTGCTCAAAATGCACAATAACACATTTGCCATCATCTTGCCATTCCCCTCTCTAAATCTTCTGCTTTCTACTGGTTGTATTGTGCAATCGACCCTAGCTGACTGGTCATTCCCTGACAATACCGATTGCTGTTCCGGAGAGGGAAGCTATGACGACCCAATTGTGCGATTTGACTCTTCAGCTTGACAGGAGCGATTGTCGTGACTGCCACGGATCTGTGAGATCGTTGGAGAGAGCACTGAAAAGACGGAAGGTGCGGTGGACTTTGTACACTCATTGGTTCTCTTTTGATTATGGAAGGAAGCCGGGTGTGGAGATGAGCAGCAGCCTTGTATTGTGGTGCGGACGGTGGTGATAGCGGGGCAATTTATTTTTTTTTTTCTTCTTTCTTTTTTCGGAAAAGGGGGTTTGTAATGAGGGCGGGGTTTATTGTTGAGGGACTAAATAGGAGATACATACCAAAAGAGTGAGTATAGAGAAATACAGAGGATATGTGTAGATAATGATGAAGAAATACGGAGGGGTTGAGTAAAGAAGACAGGTTGAAGGGGAAGGAAAATGAATATATATCAAAATAAAACTCCAGAGACCGTTCAGGGAAAACGTAGGGTTGTTCAGACTACAAGTCGCTACTACTACTCTTGGCTAGCTTGTTTCCGGTTACAGCTGGCTAAAGGCCAGACAGTCCCTGTCTGACAGCGGACTACCCACAGTTAGAGTCTCAGCAAGCAAGCATACATCATCGCTCATCCAAGCTTGTCCCTGAGTTCCATGATAGCTCCTCTCGGGGCCACTTCTCTCCTCCCTCCCCTTCGTCCTCCAGGTCGAAACGCCGTTGGGATGATCATCTGGCCTCTGCGTGGGCTCATTGTGACATTTTGATATAGAAGGAGGCCACAGCCGGGTTTTGACGCAGTGGGAAAGAACACGACAGCGTACGCAGGGATCTACAATGCGATGCGTATGTTCCTGGTGGGAAGGAGAGAAGGAGGAAGGAGGGGCGAGGGGCGGGAACAGACCAGGGCGGCGAGGCCTTGTTATAGTGCATCGTGGGGAGGTTATATGGAGAATGGGTTGAGGTGGCTGGCAATGACATTGAGTATTACGAACAGAGTGTATATGATACGTGGAATGAGCAAAAGAGTATTTGGCTTCAGAGTCTGCGGGCTGTTCCGAGACAGTCTCTATTCAGGGGATTCTCAACAAATATTATTCTCTCTTATATTGTTGCTTGAAGCTATATATATACATCTAGCATTGAAAATCTAGGACCATCACAGTTTTCATCATCTCATCACATCAATTTGATATGTATGAACAACACCTTTTGACACTAAATGGGCAACAATTACATCACCATACCTCACCATATCTATCACCCCTTATTCTATACCAGCCTCTGCTCTGCTATCAAGATATGTAGAAAGACACTCCTTCACCCAGCATATACAATGCAGCCAATCAATCTGCACTCCATACCATATCTCGCCAATTTGTCCATATCCCCATTCAAATCTCCGTAGTACAACCTACATATCTATCCCAACGATTGCCCGACCACCTAAATCCAATCACGGAGTATGTGCATCCTCTAAAAGGAAGCGATCCGCCTGGTTGCGAGATAGAAAACCAAGCTTTTCCGTCTTTACATGCGGTTGATGGACAGGAGAAAGGACATAAGGGGGGGGGTTGAAGTAGAGGGGAAAAGTTGCGTGGATGTAGTTATCTGCGGAAATGTTCTATCGACTGCGTGAGTTCTTCGCGATGAAGGCATGGGGTGGTAGCTCTGCCAGGTGGCAGTGAATTGATGTCAGGTGGCACACATGAGAGTGGCACTGCATAAGTCATGAAGCGTGGGATGACGGTGGGTGAGTTGTCAACTGAATATATACATCAATACGGTCTCACGTAGTGAATAAAGAGACATGAACTATGATTTAGTGATTGATCCTCACAAGGCTAATGATCTCAGGACACCAAGAAAGCTGCCCAACCATATACTCAAGCTCAGGCACAGCCTATCAATGCCATCATAATCACAATCACAAAGTACCTCGTAGACGGGGTATGCCAACCAATCTGTTAAACCCAAAATAACCCAAAGAAATCACCCAATCTTCCCCTTCCCTACACCTCAACCTCCTTCTTCCCCGCCTCCGCCCCCGCCTCTACCTTCTCCTTCCGCTTCTGCACAACATCCCAGTTGTATACCCTCGCCACCGCAACCTCCATGGTCTAAGTGTATTCCCCTCATTAATTTCCGTTCTGTACGCAAAGGTTTCATCCAGGGTATTTTCTTGTATTGTACAGCCAACTTACAGTGATTTGTTCCCGGATAAAGTCGAGGTCTTCTTCAAAATTTTCCTGGCTGGTTTCAGCCGCCAACAATTTGCTCTTGAGGAGAATCTCAGCCTCGTCGATGGGGTAAGAGAGCATGACGTTGGCCTGAAGAGAGAAAAAGAAACGAATTAGTTTTCTATCTGTTACCACAAGTACGGAGGAGAACCCAAGAAGCAATCAATACTTACACCGAGCCAGATGTAGACCTCATCCGTGGCTTCCACGCGGGCCTTGGAGTACAGAGTCTCATTCAACTCAAACGTGGTATCAATATGTTCAGCGTCAGGCTATATAAAATTTTCAGTACTCCGAAAACACAAATGATAAGGCCAGAGCCAAAAACTTACACCGCGAACCTTGAGGAACCGGACGGCCTCGAGCGTCTTTTTTATCTCAGGGATCTTGTCCCTCAGACCAGCCAACCGCTTCTGGAGATTCATCTCCATAAACTGATACTTGCTGCTCTTCGTTAGTACTCTCCCGTCATCCACATAAATACACAATACCGCCCGCAGCGTCCCCAATCATCATGATAAGCATAGGAGACTCTTGATCAAGACCTCATCTCATGAACCCAATCCATCCAACCCATCCATCCAACCCGCCCACATACACAAAACTCACCTAATCATCTCCTGAAAATTCCTCAATGTCCCCTCCACCTCCGCCCGACTTGAAACATAATCCTCCACTCTATCCACAAACGGCGCCTTCGGGATACCCCTCGAGTTAGTCTCACTACCAAAAGTTAGCCACATTTTTCATCGCTCATTCCCCCCTCTCACAAATGGTACCAACTCATAAACTTACCCTGCTGCCAATGTCTTCTTATCAGCCATTTTGCAAATCGAAATATTATTTGCAACAAAAAATTACAGAAAAAAACAATTTACATCAACACCTATACAGTCCATTTTCTTCTATCATCCATCCACCACACTACATACTAATTAGTAACCCGCTATATCACCATATTCTTAGGCGCTCCTCCTAGGCGATTCAATTGCAACCCCCCACTGTTGCTTTTTGGATTTTTAGTGGGGTTCAGCGTCGGCTTAGTGGGGTTACCGATGACTAAGCAGGATAGCGGGGGTAGAAAATGCTGTGCAATATCAACTGGAGGACAAGACAATCTCGGTATTACTATAGAGTCAAAATGTAATGTTTGTACGTATTTTACAGGTATCATTCATTCTATATGATTTACAGTTCATCTAGCGCTACTCTTGGGACTATACACATCGGCACAGTGCCCATATCATCCACATACAAATCTAGTAGCTTTCTCCTTTTTTTCCCCATCCAGTTCAATTCCCCATTTAGTTACGGCTCAGAAGAGAGTGGCCAGTCATGTCCTCGGGGATGAGAAGGCCCATAGCATCCAGGACGGTAGGAGCAACATCACCAAGGACACCCTCACCAGTCAGCTTCCAGCCCTCGGGGGCGTTCGCCATGATGAAGGGAACCTTGTTGGTGGTGTGAGAAGTCTTAGGCTTGCCCTCATCAGTCTTCATCTCCTCAGCGTTGCCGTGGTCGGCAGTGATGAAGAGAATGTAACCTTGGGCCTTGCAGGCCTCGTAGATCTTGCCAATGGCCTTGTCGGTGGCAGAAACACCAACAATAGCGGCCTCGTAGTTGCCAGTGTGACCAACCATGTCAGGAGGAGCAAAGTTATTCATGACGAAGGGAAAAGAACCCTCACCCAGGCGCTTGACAACCTGGTTGGCGACACCATCGGCACTCATCTCAGGAGCCTGGTCGTAGGTAGAAACGGACTTGTTGGAGGGAACCAGATCCTGGTTAGTATCACGCTCCTCAAGATGAAACTGCTTTTCGACACCACCGTTGAAGAAGAAGGTGACGTGAGCATACTTCTCGGTCTCGGCAATGTGAACCTGCTTGACCTCTTGTTTGCCAAGCCACTCGGCGAGGACGTTATCCATGCGCTGAGGATCAAAGGCAACGGCGAAGGGGTAGTCGCTCTTGTATTGGGTCATGGTGACTAGGCGGTTGATCTTGGGGATCTTGACGTTGGGGCAGACGGAGGAGTCGACACCGCCAAGAACCTGAGTGATCTGGCGGACACGGTCGGAGCGGTAGTTGAAGAAGAAGACAACATCCTGGTCCTTGATGCGGGCCTCATCACCGTTCAAGATGATGGGCTTCAGGAACTCATCACGGTCCTTGTCACCACCCTTGGTGTAGACGTCCTTAATGGCCTGGACGGGGTCGGTAACAACAGTGCCCTCACCGTTGATCATACCCTTGAGGGCAAGCTCAATACGTTCCCAACGCTTATCACGGTCCATGGCGTAGTAGCGACCGACAATAGTGGCGATCTTACCAAGGCCGAGATCATTGATGAACTTCTGGAGCTCCTCAAAGTAATCGGCACCGGACTTGGGGGCGGTGTCACGACCATCACCGAAACCGTGGATGTAGACCTCTGAAATCTTCATGGCCTTGGCAGCCTCGAGAAGAGAGTATAAGTGGGTCTGCTTGGAGTGGACACCACCGTGGGAGACGAGACCGCACAGGTGGAGACGGCCATTGCCGTTGAGGACAGCTTCGAAGGTCTCCTTGATGACGGCGTTGTCGAGCAGCTCATCCTTCTTGATGGTCTGGTCGATGCGGACGACATCTTGCCAGACAACACGACCGGCACCAATGTTCAGGTGGCCGACCTCAGAGTTACCCATAAGGCCCTCGGGAAGACCGACAGCCAGAGAAGAAGCCTCAAGCTCGACATAGTTATTGGTGTTTTTGGCGAAGGCATCCATAACTGGGGTCTCGGCGGCGGCAATGGCATCACCGTTCTTGGGAGAGGTGGCGGAGGCAATACCCCAACCGTCAATGACGACTATAAGAGCGCAAGAGCATAAATATTAGCCAAGCAATTTCGAGGTAGGTAAGCATATACAAAAGTGTGAGAAGAATGTCCGGAGCTGTGCGACGGCGGGCAGTGGGTTGTGGTGGCAAGGGCTTTTGCAGGCCAGACGGCGTTCTCAAACGATGCCGCTCATGAGAGGCAACGTACAAAGAACGACAGCGATGGCGACAAAGAGACTCGGCTAACTGTCTTTGTGGCAACCGTCGGGGTCGAGGATCCTTGGGTAGAGGAAGAGGAGGCATTAGGGATGATTGAGCCACGGCTGGTGACAACGGTAGTTCGGACAAAGAAAGCGATGATGGAGACGACACAGATGGAGACGAGGATGGGTAAAGCGTAGCAGTGGACAGCGGATCTGCTGTGTTAATGGCAGAATACCGGGGCGGAGATGACATACTCAGGCAGGCCTTGTGGTCGGGAACAGTAGGGACCATGATTGTGTTGTTTTATTAGTATGAGAATGTAAAGACCCAATGGGAAGGTTCAAGCGCAGTACAGCTTCACTTGAAAGTATATAGAAGAATGATCAGGAATGGATCGCGATGACAAGAGGGAAAATAAGAGAAATGAGCGCAGGTCGAAGGAAGGGCAGATGCCGCCACTATTAAATGGAGCCGTCATCCGCGGGGCTTCACTGAAGATAACAGGTACTCCTCTATAATGCTCCAGCAGCAATAATCCCGGTCTGTTCAAGGCTGGTAGTGGACGGACGTGGAAATGTAGTGAAGCTTGAGTGGCCAGTGTTTGTCTGTTTAATGCGACGAGAGGGTCCGAAAAACGCGTTGGCTGGTTTGTGGTTGTTGGTTGTCTGGTTGATGGCAATCATTCTATGGAGAGGCTTCATCCATTTACGCTGCGCGAGGTGAGATAATGGCGGGGTAGCAGAGATGATGAGGGGCTATATGTTTCACGGCTGAGGTTGGGTTTATGGGAGAGTCCAATTGCTCTGTTGGCAAAGCACGAAAGTTACGGGAAAAGTCTACGTGCAACTATTGTAAACTGACAGAGAATATTGTCTAGATATCCCAAACTGAATCATGATGTCAATAGTCAAATCATGAGATACCGATTATCTGCACGCTGACCGTCGTCTAGCTTGCATGCATCTCTCTGCAAGCTCATGTTATTTCGTTGTTTCTTCGGCGCTTCTGGCTGCCATTTCGTCATAGTCAATTCCTGCTTGGGCCTTCCTTCCTCTGAGCTCCTGCCACAAACACACTGAAAACCGCAACTTATATCCCGAGCTATGACATAGCGGTTGTGCCAGGGAATAAAAATGGAGCTTCAGTTGAGGCTTACTCTATCTTTTTTTCTTGGAGGGGTTGTTGCTATTTTTGCGGTAGTCCGCTCTGCCGAAACTCCACGAGCCATATAAAACGCCCAGAAAATTTCCAGTAACGCTATACCGTTATACTGATATGGGCCGGACCGATGGAAAACACAACCGTTTCTAGAAAATCACACCCGACAGAGCCTCAAATACACCCATAAATATTGGCCAATCCAATTCAATCCACATCAGTGCACATCTGCTGTTCTTAATCATACTATCCTTTGCCCCCTTCCCTCAAAAATCCCCTCACCACCCCTCGGCCTTGCTCCGGCGCACCACACCCACGCAAGCGCAAAAGCCATCCGAAACCCAGAGCATTCCACATAGCTATGCATTCCCTCTCCATCTCGTCAACCCGCTGACCATCCAAATAAATAATTCAACGCTGACAATCAGTCTGGAACAATGATAAATAACAAGGCAATCCTCACTTTGAATAACCGGATACAGCCCTTACTTAACAATATAACCTGTAGCTGGGCTTCGGGTGTGCGGGTAGTGATGTCAACGAATCCCAGACGAGCGTTTACATCATTTCAGTAGGTCAGGTCATCAGTTGATTTGTCTGGCGTGGTGTAATGTTGTAATAAATCCCGGTGAAGGGATGGCGTCTTTTCCAGGGTATGACATTAGGGTCTGCAACCTTAAGTGTTATATAGAGGTCCCACTGTTTGCTTGCTGGGTAGACACAAGCGCACATCCCTGTCCTTGACCTCATCTTAAAGCTCAACTTAAGAATTCTTGCGACGTATCGCATCACATATAATCCATCACGACATCGCATCTCGACTTCCGGTCGTATCACTCTCCCAATTGGTATTCGCCCTTTCCAAAATGGCCACCCCTCGCTCAAGCATCGCGACTCCCCGCGCTACCCACCCTATGGCCCTCCCACCCACCCTCTCCCCCGACTCCATCGACTGCATCACCCAAATGGTCGACGAACTCGTCAAATTGCACACCCTTGCCACTTCCGACATCTCGGCCGCCTCCGGCACCAACACAACCGCGGGCGTCAGCGTGAATAATTCCGCGGGAGGGGCCCCGCCCAAGTCGATGAATGCGCAGTTGAAGGAGCTAGTGCATATTGCAGATGGGCTGAAGCATAATGTGCAGAGGGCGCGGATGCAGATTCGCCAGTTGCCAGATATGGAGAGGACGATTGGGGAGCAGGAGGAGGAGATTGAGGATTTATTGAGGAAGATTGAGAAACAAAAGGGGGTATTGAGGCAGTTGAAAGAGGCTGGTGCGGGGTTTGCTGTTGACGGGCAGCAGATTCAGGCTTGAGATCTGTCGATGATTAATAAATATGTACTGGTTTATTTTGTTGGTATCTATCAATGACTATGGCACAACAGAGGCATTGCGATAAGCAGTTCATTCAGCCTTGAGCCGCTTCAATATCGCGTTAGGCGATGACGAAACATCAGTTTCCACGCCCTTCCACACTTCATCACCAACCCTCTTTCCCTCCTCCAACACATCCCAATTTGGACTCTTATCCGCCTTCAACCACTTGAAATCATCAACCTGATCCCACTGGTTCGCCCCCAGTATCTCACCCGGCGCCTATACTATCGTTAGCAACAAGCCCACAACCAACTCGACCACGTACAGCCATCAACTTACATAAACCCCCGGCACCGGCGCAAACCGCAACCCACTACAATCCTCAATAATCGGCCGACTCCCACAATGTAAATAGATATCCACATCCCGACACTCGTGGATCCTCACCTGCCTCGCCACAATCACCACCACCGACTCGACAATCCCCGTGACATGCACCGGCCCATCCACCGTCCCCGTCACCACCACCGTCTCCTTTACCCCCTTGATCGCCATCCCTCTAAACACCTTTCCATTCTTCGTCGCCCCCGACAAGTCAACCACACACCCTTCCAACTCAGTCAATCTTCCTGATGCCGTCGCCTTCTCCGCGCTCCCCGGTAACACGATACGGATACCCTTCTGCCTCGAAATTACAACATCGGTTACCTGCGAGAAACTCGGCCGTCTAATAAGGGCATTCGACTTTGAAATTTCAGCATTGTAATCTTTTTGCGTGGGGGGAGTAGATGGCGATTCAGTGGATGTGAGAGAGGTCGGGCGGTTTTGAGATGTAGAAGCGTGCGTGGCGGTTAGTTTGCGAGTATCGGACGCGTTTTCTTTCTGTGCGGTCTTCCGAAACTGGAACCGGGGTTTCGGGGTAGCTGCGGCCGCAGCAGTGTTTAACGAGGCCGTGAGGATTTTAAGGGTCTAGTAACCAGTAGTTAGCATAGATTCAAGTCATGAAACCAACATGCCAATCTCAATTATTATTAACCTCAATTGTTATCAACCTCAGTATCGCAGTATTCCCATATGCCGACCATATCACAAGTCGTCATGTAAACCCACCTCATTATACAACTTTTGATCATATCCCGGAACCCGCGGCGAATTATCCGCCAACTCCTTTGTCAACGTCGAAATCGCCCCCCGAATTTCATCCGTAACATCTTTTCTACTTGCTGCTGCCACTATTGGCAATGATTTAATACGATTTTCAAGACCTGGATACCAGAATTAGTAAACTATCAGATTTAGGGTTGGCGGTTTCCCATAGGTTTTTAGGTAGAGAGAACACACTTTGAACGGTGGTGTTGAAGTATTTATAGAATTCCTCGTGGCTAAGCTCGACAGTAGACATTGTGGCAGTATTCAAATACCAGAGATTGAAGATCAAAAACTGAGCAAATTGAAATGATAATGCTGAACAGAATATGGGTGCTATAGGTTGTGGAAGTCTCAGAGTTTTAGGCCCTGGTCATAATTTTCAACGGCACGTCACCAAGTCATGATACTAGCGGGGCACTTGATAACTCTCGGGTAACCCTAAAAATTAAAAGCATCCATTCACAAAGACAATTAGCATCAACAGAATTTCGTTTAAACGTCATAAAGTATTATTAACAATGCAATATATATCCCTTACCTATGACTTCTACCCCTACCACTCCTTTCTGCTGCACCTCTTTTGGATCCATTACCCCCCTTCTGATTAGTGTTGCCTGTTCCACTGAGCACCTCCCACATCTTCCACATTGGCGCTCGTTGAGCCGGAAGCATGCTGTATTGGAGGCTATAAAGGTTCTTGCGGTCTATTGGCGGGACAAAGCGACCGGTGAGAAGACAAAGCAAGACACGGAGCGATAGGTAGTGTTTACGGATGCGGTGAGCCATGTGAAAGTATTGGCCAAACATGTCGCGGAAGCTGAGCGGGATTGACTAATGATGATGTTAGAGAGTGCAGACTAAATAATAAGACAAGCAGGGTAAACTTACTCGGAGGTAGATGACCGAGGTTGGTGGCATTTCGTCTTCGTGTATATTCGGATAAAACTCTTGTATGTTTCTAAGCTCAAACCGAATACCACCCGGTAGTCTCTGAGGATCCTTTACTCTTAGCATGATGGCAAACAGAGGGAAATGATTCAAGCAAGACAGTAATGAGTCAAAAATAGCCTTCAATGAGATAATGACCATGCGAGCCACAGCAAAGTTCAGGTAGAAGACCACAACCGTCGGCAATAGGAAGAATAACAACGTGAATAGAATTGTTCCCACCAGCAATTGATCCAGATCATAGTCGCAAGAGTCGATACGATTTCTGAGCACATTGTGCTTCTGTCCTCGGAAGAGATGAAATAATGATATCAGTATAGTCAATTGCCAGTTGAAGATCCGAGCAGATGCTAGATAGAACGAGTAGATGTGTATCGTCAACCCTGACAGCAGATCTGAGAATATGGCAATCGGCATACTCGCACCGGCAAAGCTCAAAAACCCAATAAACCAGATGATGTTCTTGAGCACCGGATGAAGCACATTGATGCAACTAGCCCAATATTCAATAACCCACAAGAACAGGTCGCCCAAGAACGCCCCTAGCTCATTGTTAAGCTTCAGACCTGCAGGCCATCCCATCAACCACGAGATGCTGCGCTGCAGAGCGAGTACCGTATACGTGTCCAGCAGATGGCTGATTTGTATTGCCACCCAATCACAGTGCTCGATGATGTAATGACCAATGGCAATGCCAATGATAACATCGTTTGCGACAAGCCACAGGCTGTTGAAAAAGCGGATATATTCAGGATGATTTGTTGTAACACTGGCCCAGTCCTGCTTGCGCTGTCGCAACATGTTATTTTGTATAGGCCAATAACAAAACTGCTGTAACCGTATCTCAACTTGCTGGGCGGTTGCCGACACGTCCTTCAGAGCTGAAGATCCTGGCCGAGCTCGGAACTCGAGCAGTTGTAGTAACATTTCGGCGGCGATCCTATGTGCCATCGCAATGAGTACTAGTGTTCTTTTGATGATTGGCCAGATGTAGAGGTACAGGAATGTGTGGAGATAGGTCCCAGCTGCATGAGTAGCAGTCGCGGCGCCATTGGCGACCCGTTCTGATATACTCAACCCACGCCGTGGTCGAGTCATCAACGGGCTGTGTTTCTGTAACAAATCCTCCAATTCCCAAGAACAGTTGATCTGATTGACAATTTGTGGCAGCGCTCGTTCCTTTGCAGTCGGCTTTCGTACCATAATGGTGTGATCTTCCAGTGTTCGTAGTAGCTTCTGATTCCGTTCTTTGCGTCGCTGTTCCTTGTCTGCATTATCGTTTGCAACCTTCGGAGGTGCTTCGTTTGTTGCCTCATGATCGATAGCCAGGGCTATGGGTGTGAGAGAGATGTATTGCATCTTCTGGGGCTTTGGTCTGTTAAACATGATGATTTGGATACTGGAAACAAATGCGCAGCATATCCGGGGGACTGCGATATGTGGCTTGATGTCCGCCATGATCCACGAAGGATCAGTGTCCGTGTTTGACACATCCGGGTTGGCCAGACCGAGAACCCGCATGGAGCTCCGGCCGCAGATCTCAAATATACGGTTTACCGAGTGTGGTGCATTTCTAAAGATGCTATTTGATTTGAGATTTTGTTCAATATTGCGGGCCTATGGATGTAACCAACTGTGTCAGTGCTCGACCCAGGCTCAATGTATACCGAGAGGTCACTTACATCGGCTGCATACAAAATTGCAACGGCAAACACGTCGCGTTCTGAATTTTTCCACCCAACAATAACACCCGGATCCGAATTTCTTGGAATATCTGCCGGCCAGAAGATGCGCATCAGGCCCTCGCGGGCTATGGACGGCATGGCCAAGCGCAGTGAATTATCGAAAAGTTCCTTAGAAGAAGGTCAGAGAGCCGCGACGTCGAAGTTGTTCACGGCCCGACACACCGCACACGGGATTGCGAGGGTGCTAGAGACATGTGTTAGTGAACAAAACTCAGGACTATATCCATATGCGACTTTAGAGCAGTTGGAACATTGCTTACTTCACTTGATTCCCGTGATGCCAAGATCGCTACAGGCACAAAAAGAGCCAAGAAGAGAAAAGTTAGGCCAATAAAGCCCTTGGCCGCGCGAGTCTGTGATAACGTAATTCCATGCATTAGTTACAGATCAGCACGAATTATGTTCACCATCGGGAAATTCTGGCCCGGAATATTTCTTAGGTGGGGTTGCTATATACTAACAATGACGCTGTGATCCCAAGCAAAAACTGCAAGTTCATACAACCGAGTGACAAGGTCCCAGCGCGCAGTAATGTATCCAGCAACGAAGATGCCGAGAGTCACAACGGAGAATGCGTGCATAGGGTCGGATCGGAGGCCGGGTTAGGAATGGCAGATTGAGAAGGCAGCAAGCATTGCGGGCTCTGTAGAAAACCCAGTGACTCGGGACGACAGCGTAAGCTCGGGTTTGTATGTGTATGTGTGGGCGTATGTGTGCGGTTATGTGTGTGATGTTGGAGCCAAGGTTCAATGGCAACAGGGTGGATATATCTGCGGCTCGGATGGTCGGGTTCGGGTTGTATTCATTCACAATAGGTGGGGGTGCGTCGTCTGATACGTGATAGCCCGGCTTGCTGGCTCGTAGTGGTGGGCGAGATGTTGTGGTATCGTGGTGCAAAAACGTGGGTGGATGGTTCTGGGTGGAAGGGGTCTCTAACAGTAGGGCGGAGTTTGCCTGGTTGTTCTCATCTAGAAGTGATGTGTCGTAGGCGGCAGATCTTAGGTTCGGGGAGCTCAAAAAAGTTGGATTTTAAGAGATTAGATCAAATGTAATCTGATAGTCCACTTGGGTGTATTTTTCGGTATCAAGGACGCATCAAATGCAGGTGGGATAGCGACTTGCAGAACGGTACTTATGGTGGCGGCGGCGGTAGTGATCAGACGTGGACAGGTATCGTGGACTGGAAAATATGTCTATGCTCCTGGGCATGTCCTTTTTTTGCCGCTGGAATCTCAATGATCAGAGCTTGTTGGCGCTGACTAGCGCTAGAGCTTCAACTGACAGAGCAAGGCTTGGCCTGTTCATATGTACGGATCCTACAGTAGAATACAGTCCAAGGAATTAAACGACAGACTTAATTCAATCGTATCAGACGCTGATGGAGAAGTAAGACTTTGGGCACCGGCGTTCTGGTGATAGCCGGCGCATGAGGCTTGATGATAATAGTGCAATGATGTTTGATGAAAAAGTTGACAGATTGTCCTTCCTGATGCAATTCTCTATATCATATGTTGCTATGAATTGCAACGAAAGAGGAAAGAACTGAGTTCTAGATTTCATGATATTGATAAGGCGGTGTATTCATGTAATTATACCAGCAGCTCAGCGTTCAAGACTGAAACTGTGATGTTTTTGATTGACTAGGTTCATAGGCCTAAATAATGAATGACCTCAGATCTTGATTGTAATGTACAAATAAAGACAGCTCTATAAAGATGATTGAACAAAAAGTAAAGCGAGTGGTGATCAGGAAATTCTGATACACAATCAGTAATGAAACCTACGACTTCTCGGTGTGAGAGTACTTACATTTTTTCTTCATATAGAGATTGTCGTTGTCTTTGTTGTCTTCACGGGCATCCTCAAGCAGCTTGTCGATGCCATGCTCCTTCAAAGCACCCTGCTACGGATTAACATTGTCATATTTCCAAGCCATAATGGGCCAACTTACAGTTAAGCACTTGCGGTAGGTTTTGAACAACTCTTTACATTCTGGGTTTTCAGTGCGCTCACCACGCAAGTACTCTAACTCTAGTTAGTTTATTACATCACGTATGTCAGGTTTTCTGACTTACTCTCACTATACCACTTCAAGAAGCAGGTATCGTACCGTCTACATTGTAATGATTAGTAATACGATTTACAAAGTTTCAAATGACGTTGTTTCCACGTACTCCTTAATTTCATTACACTCAGGGGCGAGAGAAGCCGACATCTTGACAATGGGTTGAGAGTTGTTGATATTTTGATCACCTTAATGCCTTTCATAAAACAACGGACTCATCACTTGTTTCTAAGTCAATGTCATCATTTCTTTGGCAGGTCTCATCTGAGCGTTGACACTTTGGTGGCACCTGGCAACAGTAGGTTCTGGTCCCTGTTGCGACCTTGACGATAATGTCTGCTGCATGTGCTAAACTTTTGGTTATCGATAAGGCGCTCTTGCACTTCAGAAATTCTCATAACACTATTATTATTTTGCTTGAGAATCACAGACATAGTGATGCTGATCTCCCCGCCTTAGTCCACTCAACATAATCACAAGCCGTTACTGACGGCTATTTTTTTTCATCATATATGAATTCAATTTAGGACTCTTTTTTTTTTTACCATATGCACAGTCTATTTGCGCCATTCGATATCCAACCTTCCGAATTGACTTACGGAGAATGGCTAGCCCGACAGATTTTCAGGCTCTCCGGGACAATGTCCAGAACGCCCTGATTTCGACTGTCAAAGTTGTCAACCGTATTTCCGCTGAGGATCTTGACTTCCAGAAAACAGCGAATCCTGCTACAGCCACTAGATTAGAAAACAGCGTCTCCCGTATTTTGAACTTGTCGCACAGGGTCCTCAAGGCCGAGGCCAAGGTTGTCGGTACCAACGCGCCGTATTTGGAGAATACCGAAGACCTTGAATTTAACTGGAGCAAGATTGTTGATATTGTCGACTCTGTTTTTGAAAAGGTGGATTCGGCGCTCGATGAGTGCACCGGTTTACACAAGTGCCGCGATGGCGGGGCGTCTGAAAGTGTAAGTAGTGATTGATTGACAAACAGTACCATCGGATTTTTTAGTGATAAAACTAACACTTCGTTCGCATAAAACAGTCTAGCAAAAAGTCGGCGCCTCTTCAGGCCAACCTGCGCAACGCCAATGTGCGCAAACCTCAACTCAAATTCGAAATCAAGACCGACAATAAGGACCAAAGCATCTGGAAGCCGATATTAACCAAGAAGCCCAATGCAATTGTTCCCTTTGAGGAATCAATTGTGCTTGCGGACTATAATGGAAATATGGAATACCGTCATCCTTATGAAACCGAAATCCTAAATTCTACTTTCCCTGAACGAGCCTTCCAGCAAGCGGACCCGATTCCCTACAAGCCATTGGAACACACACAAGCAACATGGATTGGAACGTACGAGGAGGTCCTGGAGATGTTAGAAGAACTGAAGAAGGCGGACGAGATTGCAATTGATTTGGAACATCACGACTACCGGACATATGTTGGTATCACGTGTTTGATGCAAATCAGCACTCGCACTCACGACTGGATCATCGATACTTTACAGCCATGGAGACATAAGCTTGAAATTCTCAACGAGGTCTTCACTGATCCCAAAATCATCAAGGTTCTTCACGGTGCGCACATGGACGTTCAATGGCTCCAGCGCGATCTTGGCTTGTACCTCAACGGTTACTTTGACACCTACTATGCCTGCGAGCAACTTGGCTACCCCCAGCGCAGTCTAGCATACCTTTTGAAGAAGTTTATTAATTTTGATGCCGACAAAAAGTACCAACTCGCCGACTGGAGAAGACGACCTGTTCCCGACGAAATGCTTTTCTACGCCCAGTCTGATACTCACTTCCTCCTTTACATCTACGACATGGTTCGCAACGAGCTCGTGAAGCATTCCGACAATAGCCGTTCCGACATGAATCTCATGAGCGAGGTTATCCGCAAATCCAAGGAGAGAGCTCTGACTCGTTATGAGCAACTAACTTTCAACCCAGAGTCTGGTGATGGCACCCGAGGTTGGCTTCCTGCTATTCTCAAGCAGGTCCGCCCCATGTCTGGACCTCAGTTTGCAGTCTACCGTGCACTCTGGAAGTGGCGTGATCAAACGGCTCGCGATGAGGACGAAAGCCCGCAGTATGTCATGTCGAACCAAGTACTCCATGACATTGCCCGCGATCTGCCCGCCGAGTGCTCCGATCTCGCCGCCATGATCCCCCGCCACTCCAACCTCACACATGCCGCTCTCTCAGATCTCTTTGAGCTTGTGAAGAAGGCCGAGAAGGAAGGTGCCAATGGTCCGTCACTATTGCAGTTCATTAACTCTTCAGAGCGCAATTTTACTGTCAAATCCCAGCTTCCCCTCGAGGATTCTGATACCAAGAGCACCTCGAGAATCGGCGACAAGATTAGCGTTCCGTCACTCAACATCTCGCAGCTCTTTGGCGGTATGCCCCTTAGCAGTGCCTGGGATACTACGAAGCGTATTTCTCCCACTTCGGCAACGACCGACTACATGCCGCTACCGTGGCAGCGTCGCCATCCTGAGATGCTCTCCATGCTCTCTGTACAAACTCAGACTGATCTGATGGCTAATCAAGAAGCCGAACGCCGCAAAGAGCGCGAAGCTGCCGAGATGATCAAAGTGGAGTCCACGCCGATGAAGCCCAAGGATGAAGAATTCACTCTGAAGGCGGGTACGAAGCGTAAGGCACCCGAGACGGGGACAGGAGCGACGTCAACGGGGGTCGAGAGCGGTGCTTCCAGTGGGGAAAGCAAGAAAGAAGGGGCTATGAATGACGAGGCGAAGAGACAAGAACTCATTATGCGGAAGAGAGCGAAGAAGGCGGCCCGTAAGGCGGCCAAGAAGGAGAAGATCCGCAAGTTGAGAGGAGAGAATGGAGAGGCTGTCACCGAGAAGGAAATGGAGGAAGAAGAGGAAGAAAACAGCGAGTCAAGTGAAGAGAAGGGTGACGAGGCGGGTGTAGAAGAACAGAAGGAAGAGCTATTCGACTATGATACGGCCAAGTCGGTCATGTATGGAAGCGTGGATAAGACAGTTGAGGCGTATAAGAAGGCGTACGACCCATATGTCAAAGCAGCGTTGAACAGACCGATCAAGGGGGCTCGTCGGGCGCCGCCGATGAAGGGCGGACGTTCGGCGACGTTTGGGAAGTAGTGGTGTAATAGGCTGGTTGTTAGAGATTTTTATTATATCAGTTTTGTTGTGTTGTTTTGTTCTTGTTAATTTACGGGAGTTTTGGATATTTTGGAATGCAAAAGAGATTTTAGACGAGAGATTTGCATTATGTTTTTATCTTTGGTGAATGAACCCTTGTTAGGGTTAGCAAGTGCAGAAGTAAAATTGAAAGTTCATGATGTGACTAATGCGGACAGCACCGGGTGGCAAAGCGGACCACCGTAACGATGAGCAGTCACTTTTTTTTTCTTTTCTTTTTGTTCCTTTTTCTTTTGTTGAAAACATAACTACCACCATCTGGCCAATCCCTTCTCGGTGAATCCCGTTTTGAGTGTGACGTCGTTGTGGAGTATGAATGGCAGCATTAGAAATCAAGAAAAAGACGATGATTATTCGTGGATTTTTGTAAGGAGGAGATTGGTTTTCGCTGAATTTGTGTTGGAATGTTCGCTGATTTATACTTTTTTTATTTTTATTTTATTTGCTGAGAGGGCGTGATATGGATGTGAATGGTTGTGACGACGGGGTTCGTGCGTCGGCCCGGTGCGTGGGTGTGTGCATGAGGAGCGTATTTTTCGGTATTTATTATCTTTTTGTTGTCGGTTGTCGTGAGCGTGTGTTTGCGTGCGTGGTAAAGGTTGGAGAGGGAGAAAGAAAATTGTCGGGAATTTTAAAAGAAGAAAAGAAGGAAACTTTATTGTTATTTCCATGGGTTGACATGTCGTCGGCACATAGGTGGGTCGCGATACTTACTGACATTTGCATATTCATGATCTTGTCCATATATCAATTGACTTTATTTATTTTTTTCTCTCTTCAATCCCTCTACCGAGACAAGATATATCCGAACAAACAATATCCCGCCATCCGGATTGCCTCTATCCCCTAGGATGCCCCGCACCGGCGGCATCACCCCGAGGAAATCCCCCTCGCACAATATCACCTTCCGATACCCCCTACGCGACGAAATCGTCCAAATCGGCTCCGAGTACCTCGTAATCTGGACGACCCCGACGGGAATAACGGGCGTCGTCCCGCTAAATTTGACCCTAGTCTCCCAATATGCCGGTGCCTCGGAGGAGAAGAGTTCCTGTATGTGTTTCCTTTTTACTTTGTTTGAACGTCCAGTACGCGGGATTATCGTGACTATTGCCATCGGCTAACAATCTATAGACCTTGACAATGTCGACCTCGCGGCGGGAAAATACACTTGGTCCATATCCCCATCTCTGGACCCGGGCTCCTATTATCTAACTTTCCCCTCTATTGGCTGGTCATCCATTTTTATCCTCGGCAACGTAGACAATAACTCCCAACAAAGTGGCGGGATGAATAAACGGACCAAGGCCGGCGTGGGTATCGGAGTTGCGGCTGGCGTGCTGTTATTGGTGGGGCTTGTATTATGGATCTTGAGACAAAGGAAGAGACAGAAAGAGGAGGCGGAAGGAAATGATGGAGGCTGAGTTGAGAAAGATGAAGAGATACCACTAATATTGGGCTCCGTGCCAGAGAAAGGGTTGACGATATTGACAAACGAGTCTGGCAATGATACGTAAGCATCACATACAAACGAAACAAAGTCATGACAAATGAAATCAGCGCCTCTCTATATAAACCGCCATGCCGTTATACACCAATATCTATAACAAAGGAAACAAAAACAAAAGAAAATATTACAAGATAAACTCCTTCCGAGATATCAGTCCCGACTCCGATCTCTCATCCCGAATCATCACTACTCTCATGATCCTTTCATGGTACACATGCAAGACATCCTCGTCAAGCCATAGTCTCATAAGATATCCACTGCTTCATTACTCACTCTCTCCCTTCTTCCCCAATGCCCCCCTACACCCCGAGACAATCTCCGCAACTCTCTCATACTCCGCCTTCTAATCGTCCTTCTTTCCCTCTTCCGGCAGCTGCTCCAACTCCACAACAACCCCTTCCTTCTTGGGCAGATTCTTGATCGTGTATTTCCCACCAAGCACCAGATCCTTTGCCACTAACTCCCTCGTACGACCCAACGACTCAATGTCAGAAATTCTCTGCATAGTCGCCTCCAGTCTGTCCCGGAATCCAGGCTCTGAGCAGATTTCCCGGAAAGCCCGGTGCATAGGCACCGACGATGCGCGTACTTCGGATGTTGTGGAGACAATGGCCATCAGATTCAGACGGTCAAGTTTGCGGATGAAATCGCAGCGAGTCTGGATGTATTGGGCCTCGTGAAAGGGAAAAGACGGCAGGGCATATCCAGTGTCAGGGTGGTAGACCTCTTCCTCCGGGAGCTCCTTTTCCTTGTCCACAAGAGCAAGGGCCAGAGCCATAGCCGCAGCGGCCCACTTCTGCTGGTCCATGACATCATCGTCCATTTCCATACCGAGAATCCAGCACTGGTTGAGGAACCATCTCTTCTCCGTGTCCTTGATTTGATCGCACGTAGTGAGCATATCCTTGCTCTTGGCCACGCGATTCAGGAAGGCAAGACGCCCACCAATACGATTGTAAATTTCCTCCAGCATCGATGGCTCTATCAGCTCACCGGTATGACGTATGCGAAACTCGTTCAGGGCACGCATGGCCTTCTTCTTGTCCAAATCAGTGATGGACATGACTTCCATGCGCGTGGCCAAAAGCTTGAGACGTTCATAGACCCAGTAGTCATCACTGTTGAAAATCATAGTGACGAGATTGGAAGCAGCCCATTGCTCGGCCCGTTGCTGAAGCAGCTCAATTAAGTCCTTACCGTCGTTGTTATCGCGTATCAAGTGCATCTGATTTATGATCAGGATTAAGGGCTTCTGGTGCTTGGCACGGTGCTGCAGGGCCACCTTCTCAAGCTTGTTGAGAGCACGTTCAATATCTAGCAGAGCCGTCGTTTCACGAGGGCCACGCTCGGAAAAGTAGCCACCAATATAGTCTTCGTGGAATTCAAAGTCCAGAGCCTTGCCGAGACGAATACGCATAATCTCGAGATCAGCATGAGACTCGAGCATCGCTACGCCAGCACCATCGATTTTGCGCATGGCCTCCAGCAGCATACTGCTCTTCCCCGTGCCCTTCTCGCCAATCAAGAGATAGTAGTGACCCTTTTCCTCGCCTGCCACAATCTTGTCAAGCCGATCTTGTTCATCCCGTTCAACCCATTGGACTTTGCCAATGGGGTCATGAGGAACCTGCTTAGCTACGGCGGCAAGATCAAGCACTGGATCACCGGGCTCAAATGCATTAGCGATCTTGGAAAGAACGATATGTTTATAGAATTTGTGGTAGGCGTAACCAGCACCGGTAAAACCAAGACCAAGTATGAGGATAGATGCAAAGGTAGTCGCAGCAGACTCCATCATCCTCTGGCCGAGGCTGGGTTCTTGTTGGGGACCTGAAATGCAATTACATATTTGTTAGTCATCTTTTCTAACATGCTGACAATCACTATGTACACGAAGACTACATAAAGTATTGTATGCGAGGCCATGGGTGAGATTGACAGCTGGCCTTGGACGTTTCGATGATCCGGCCTCCTGCGGATCTAGATCTAGGTCTGTGTCGCATATCGTCTGCCAAATGCCGATTTAACCGTGGTTCCCACAAAATCACTACCCCACCGCCTCGTACATGACATGTCACCCCGGAAAAAGCTTTAAATTCTGCCAATATCAGATCCTGCCTAGCCGGCTAGGCTTTTTTCAACAAGCCTATATGCAGGAACTTTAACCCACGAACCAGACTGCTGGGTCTTGTTTTTGACAGCCGGATGATATCAAGGATTGATCTGACGTCGGGCGGCCCAAAAGGATGCACATCAGAGCCTTCTCGCTTACCTTGAGTGTAGTAATGCATGCGTTGCTGACGCAGTCTAGAACGAGGCATATGAGAAATTGATTGCCGGATGCTAAGATGCCACCCGTTCGATAACGGAGTCTGCATCCGGGTGGCTGAATACCGCAGAACGGCTTGCGCCGTATGCCACAGGGGCTGCGCTGACCGTAGAATCATCTTGTAAGAATTTATATCGATATAGGTGATGCTGTCGTGGGATGCAAAAATCAAAGTCTATGTTTGTATAAGTTCCAGGGATTGGAAACTGGGTCAGATCAGTCTAGTATTATAAATATTGTGGGTTGCAATTCTGGACGCCAAGAGAAGCGAGGCAATCGTGGTAAATGAGTGGAGGTAGCGTGGTATATAGTGAGGAACGCCAAGCTGGAGGAGTTGTGGTGCAGCTAGCTGAAGATCCGTATTTCGAAATTTCGCAAAGCGGTAGAGAATCAAGTGAGTCCCCAGGTGTAAATCAGAGCGGAGTACGAGGTATTCAAGATCACGACTGGCATGTGGATGTTCGGGATGGTATTTGCAAGGTGTTTTCCGTGATATATGACTGTAAAAGAAAGATGGAAAGTTGGGTTTCAAAATTTGTTCTATGTAGCTTCACGTAACGGCGAAGATAAACACTTTAGGTTTGACAAAACAAGTCGGTTAAAGAATGGAGAAAAAAAAAGAATAAAACCCATGACACGACAATCAAAGAGAGGAAAAAGAAAAATCGAAAGTTTCAGCCTTACTGCACGCGAAAATCTAATCATCAAAGAGAAAGAATGGCATTCAAAAATCAAAGAATTAACGGGAAGCAACTTCCATACGTAAACTTTGCGACTGCCAAAAATTTAGGTTGCTACAGTGTGCGCCCGCCGTGCCACTTTCCCATGATCAACTAACAAATCCCCGGTCAAAGAGACAAGAGAACAAAACACCGGCAATTTCAGGGACCAGGGCGGACTGGTAGGGGCGATCAATGGCGGGATATCGCAAGGTGTAAAGGGTTGAACGGCGAATGGACCTATTTACGATTCGTTTCTGGGCAAGGTTTTCAACATGGTGGGTTTGTGAGTTCGACTTTGGTCACGACAGCGTGCCAATATAAAATCGAGAAAAATCATCAGTATCGGTTCTGAATAAATAGGGCACCAGAGCTAGTTACAAACACATTATTCATAATGTCTAATCAAGGCAGTAATTTAGATTTCTGTGATATATTTAGACTATCCCATGCTAGAAATTATAGTTTCACATTAAATTTCCATATCAGATCTTTTTAAGAACAAATACGACCTTACCCCTGGCTGCAGCGCGCTTGTACTTGAAAGGCGACCTCTCCAAGGTCAAAGCTTGGTTTAGGATCTCTTTGAAATAAAATCTGACTAAGTGGGATCATGTCAAATGGCGGTCGCAAAAGTATCTGGTGGTAATTTCATCTGATGGAGGGCATTGACTGCGTCGGACGATTGTAACAACTGAAGAAGCCATGGGATGTTTGTTGGTGAGAGTTATCGTATTTCGGAGCCATCATAAGGCCATGAATCGTTAGCCAATGCGATACTGACACGTCAAGATGAAGGTAAGACAATTGTCGACATTGAGTCGATGCATGTGTTTGAGTCAAAAGGCGTCCATGGTATATTGGAGGTTATTAATGGTATTGAAACATCATGACGTCAACTACAGGGCGCTGGTGGTCATTGATCTGTGTCTTCAATTCAAAGCTGCAGGACAAGATTGCTTCATGCACGTTAATGGAGCTCTAGAACAGGGGCGGCCATCTGCTTGAAGATTTGGTGTGTAAACGCCACATAGTCTGACGCCACATATCTGGCGCCACTACATTGTCAACCTCTAATCCTATCAGAGTTGAATCTCGATTTGGTATGTGTGATGATATGTCATCGCGACTACGAGATCAAATACACAATAAGCATTCGTTACATGATTGCTGTTAATTAATGTCACCAGAAACAAACATTAATGAAATATAACTTTAATAACATTAAGATGTCTATAGTCCCCCATATTTGATATTCTGTTTTTTATTGCCGACTTCCAGCGCCGCAGATATAGGCGGAGCGCTGATCACCTCCCAAGTTACCTATTCAGGTAATTACCACTCCTAATATGTTCACGGTCAGCAACCTTTTCGAAAAAGTGGGCTTCAAACACACAGAAAGTATGCGGTTTTTCAAGATTCCTCACTCTATTGGAATAGCTGGTGACTATCCTTTGAATGTGCCTTTTTTCTGCGTCCATCATCTTTCCTGACGAACATTTCTTTCCTTTCACCATATTTTTTCCAATCAGCATCGACATTGACATTTGTTTGATAATCTTGTCCATCTACCAATATCTACGACTTATCTTCATCTCTTTTACAAGCATCATTATTTTTATCTTACGAGTAACGTACTGCAATTATTTCTGCTTTCTCCACCGTATTTTGTTTCTAACAACAATCAGTTTTCAATCCAGTCATAATGTCTCAAGCTGAGAACGTCCGTGTCGCTTCTCCCGCCAAGGTCTCTAAGCCTCTTTTCTCACCTTCGCCGCCTTTCTCTCCCATGGTTCTCGACTCCGAGATCGAGGTTCCCGTTCCTCTCACCATCCGTCGTTCAGTCGACACTTCCGCTCCCGTGGTCGGACACTCCGTCCCGCGGACTGTCCCCTCGATCTTTGATATTGAGTGTGAGAGTCCCGCCACCACCCCCCCCTCTGGTCCTGCCGTTGCTTCTCGCAGAAACATTCCTGTCGCGATTCAACAACTTCGCACTACTCCTCTTCGCCACAGTGCGACTACTTTTTCTTTGTCTGGTGTTAATTACACGCACCGTCCCTCGCCTGTCCCTCTGGTTCGTGAAGCGACCGAAGCCACCCTCCAGTCAGCTGACACTGGTGTGGTCACTCATAGCTTCGAGGCGACCCTCCCTGAGCTTTACCGCCAACGTGCCGCCATCAATCCCACTTCTGCAGTTGGGCCTTCGTCTGCTTCTTTGGGAACTCCTGGAACTGGCCAGCTGCCCCATCTTCTATCATCTGGGATTCGCCACCCCAGGGCCCTCGCTACCGCCTTATCGGACTTCGACTATGAGAGGATGGAAATTGCATCTTTTCCCATCGCTCTTCATATTCGTCGTGGCGAAAACTGCCTCTCCAGAGATAGTAAGGACCACAGCTCTTCCGTTTCTTTGCCTTCTTGCGATGGTTACACCATCACTGACTTTTCCGCTCCCCTCACTACTAACCGTCTGTCTACGCCTGGCCAGGAACTCCGGGCGATGATAGACCAAGCCACTGCTGCTCGCGATATGGGCAGTCCTCTCATTGACCTGCTGCATCGCAGTACGTTGACAGTCGGCGGTGAAGAGCAGTCTTGGATTGCCCAACGGGTTCCTGAGACTGCCTTTGCCAAAGAGGCGACGTTTCCTTCGTTGGTAAGTGCGCCCACCACCAGCAGCTTCCAAAGCATGGAGTTGGGGCAAAGTGTTGTTCCCGAGCCAGAGTACATGGTTAGTCTCCGTGCCATGGCTGCAACTCCCCGCGCTCCCCTGCCCGGAACAGTATTCCAGTTTAGGGGGGTTGGTTCTGCTGGACCCGCGAATTCCGGGTCTTGCCACTCCGGCAGTGGCAGTAACGGGTCAGTGGTTAACCATCGCAAGAAGATCATGGGTAAGGCCAAGGGCTTCCAGCGCCCTTTACTAAGCTCCAACACCGTTGGGACGTTTGGTGCCCCCACCCAGGTCGATAGTTCGACCTTGGCTTTTAGCCCTTCTACCCTTCCCTTCTTGACGACTACGTTGTTCGAGACTATTCCAAATTGCCGAGATTGTCTCAGCAAAAGTAGTCTCGAGACCGCTCCCTCGCTTCCCTCCGTCCCCCGCGATCTCATAGACCTTGAGGTTACCATTAAGGATGCGCTCGACCGGAAAGAGCGCGAGTTCCACAAGGATCAGGCGGCGACTCGCTCATCTAGCATGCATAGCCGGCAGCCGGCCAGTAAGTGTCAAACTCGAACCAAAGACGTCTAATATATAATTAACTATGACCTCAGCTGTTCGTGGCGTCCCTCGGGCGACCACGCCTACCTGCCAACCTCGCGTCGAGACTGCCGACCTGGCCAGCAAGTCTTCATCTCCTTTGAAGCGGGAGAAGTCGCGCGTTTTCAGCGCCCAGTACGCCAAGATCCCCAGAATTGACAGAGTTGTGCCTGTCCCTCGTACTCCTGCTGAGGTCGTCACGATTCACAAACGTGGCGAATTCAACCTCGTCACTGGGTCCAATCGCATGCGGTCATGCACTAATCCTCTACGGTTGGCCGACAACCCGATGCTTCGGGAATCTTCTCATCGCCACGAAGCCCCCACCCCCGCTCCCGCTCGCCGGTCCCAGTCTCGTTTCTCCCGCATGGCCCCAAGCATGCTCCCTAACTCTGGGCTTCAAACCCAGGTTAAAGATGTGTTTGGCGAGGCTGCTGGCTCTCGTCATTCTCCTAGCTGTGTGTCCTTCCACGCGGAAGCTAGCCTCCACCACTCTGCTGTGGTATCATCTGCTGTCCTTGCTCGCCGTCTCAGCCATTTGGCTATCAGCTCCTCGTCATCGGCTGCGCAGCGCCTGCCAAGTCCCCTCATTGTGCCTACTTGCGAGATTTCCGAGCGACCCCAGCACTCGCCATTCCTCTTGCCTCATGCTCCTCGCCAGTCGCCGAAAGCTGAGAACGTTCACCCCCCTGCTGAGCTTCGCAAGAAGCTGTCTATTGTCATTGCACCTCGCGAGGCCGGCCTCCCCACCATCGAGCGTCCGATGGTCACCCCTCCCCCCACGGCAAAGAGCACTGTTTCGGCGTTTGATGTCACGCCACCCAGGATGACTTGGGTTGAACGTGCTGCCAGCTGGGGTAGCAAACTGCGCGAGAGGGTGCAGGCTGCCGAAGAACAGGCCAAGCAGAGAGCTCGTTCGGTGAGGAAGAAGAGAGAGATCCAATCAGTCACCGTTCGCTCCCCTGGTGACAGGTTCCAGGCTACACAACCTCCGTTCTGCCACTCACGTCTTTTTTCGGGCCGCCTCAAGTTTGAAGGGCACTCAAAGACCCAAGCGCCAGGAAAGTGGACGTCGATCATCCAGGCTCAACCCTTCGAAGACGACGTCTTCGACCCTTCATTGTCTCGCTCTGACATCGCTCGCTGCTCTGGATTGCGCGAGGGAAATACGCCGATACAGTTAATGCCAGCGAGGACGCGGATGTCGTTGGAGAATCCACGTGGGGAGCGCAAAGAGAGGACGCGGAAGCGAAGTTGGATGGTGGGACAGGAGAGGGCGAGAGAGATATTCCGGAGGGCGAAAAAGTAGAAGAGAGTTTAAGTGAAGGGGTTGAGAGTGCGGTTATCTGGTTGGGGTTCCGGTTGGTTTTGGTTCAATTTATGGGATAGTTTGTTTTTTGTTTGACTTTGGAAATTTGCTTAGTATTTGGATGCAATCTGATTTATTATTTGGCAATTTGGTTTTGAGATTGATGTATTTCTGACCTTATAGAGCAATAGAATTATTTAGATGGTGTGTACGTCTTCTATAGATGTCTTCGATTGATTGTGAATGTTAACTTGATTATGTCAGGAATGGCCAACAACAATTATTTAGTGGTATTATGTGTAAGTTTCAACCCTAATATCGTCTTCATATTATAACCCTAACATTTATCCCAATCAATATCCGTCGAAGACCAAACTCTACGGTGACAACTACAAGGGGATAAACGATATATGTAATTAGAACAATGCACTGTTTTTAAATATGTAGGTCTACGTGTAAATACGACTAATGGACTGAGGGATTGAAAAGTCTATCATGCTGGTGTTGTTTTTTTATCTTTGATGGGATGGCAGAGGATATGCTGAATTCTGAAAGAGGAGAAGTAGTTCTAGAACTGAAGGTGAAATGACCATATAGAACCAGATGTAGTGAGAAATTTATCAATGACAATGCTGCTGTTAGTGACAGTTGAAATGAAAGTAATTAGATACACAGGTTTGCAAGGGCTCTTAATGGCAGAATGTTGATATGAGTGGGCCAAGATTATGCAAGGCTTGCCATCATGTTGCTATCGGAAGACTTGCTTGATCAATGGTCCTTCGGACGAACCCACGAGCCCGGCCTCGACAGATCATCCCTCACTTGGTCTATCATGGGCCAGATGGACTACACATGTTTCTACTGTATCTCCAAATATTGATAGCTGATCAATTGATGTATGCGTATAAATATCTGCGTGAAAATATTCCCGTTATTTCTTGGCCTTATTGGTGGCATTCAGTATACATAACATCCTTCGACATCCTCCTTGAATCCTACCCAGGCTCTGGACACTCCGTTTGCTGCTCGCTATTATTAACGGGTAACCCGCCATTCCTATTCAGACCGATATTCTTGTTCGATGTGTTTATACGTAGGGTTTGTCCGCCTCAATCCCATCGCCGTCTTAGAGTTGACACACTCATTTTTAAACCTCAAGAACAACAAGCAATGAAATGTCAGATGGGAAAGTTTATAGAATATCGATTATAAACCAGTCACTAAACTTGGAGATCCCAATTTCACTTTTATTTCTCTAATTCTTTGGCTGATGCTCAAGACAAAGTAAGGGTAAGCTGGGTTTCATAAAACAGTTGGCCTGTGCGGCGGGACGGGAAGAAGAATGAAGAGATGATCAGATGGCAGGATGTGTTTTGGTAGCGGGTAGTACGGATGGTGATGGAATGGTTGGGTTTTTTTTTATTGTTTTTTGTTCCCCGTTTCCTTTGTCGCCTCGACAAGGTGGAGAGGAGAAGAGAAGAGTGAGGACAAAAGCATTGTGTAAAAGGTTAAGTTTGATATCGATATTGTGGAGATAACACGGCTTTACCGACGGATATCAGATGATAGTCCGTTTCCTCAAACTTGCAGAGTCCAATTAACTAACGGGACTTTCCGTCCTCTCTTTGAAGACCATCAAGGTCATTCCACACGCATGTAATTTTCGCTTGATCTCGCCTCTATTTTTTTTCTTTATGGTAATCATGTTTTCACATTTACAAGATATCATGTGATTCTCTATATTAAACCATCTGATCTCGACCTTTCAAAAACAGCATATGTTTCCCACTTTTGTGCATTACATTTGCATCCATACCACAGGGCCGGAAGGGACCCTGGGAGGCGACCCAAAAGTGTATATGGGTGGGCGTCGCGCTGCGTCATGTGTTTACCGCTGCCATGGATTTCAAGTGAATGGGATGCATGGGATGTATGGGATGCATGCTAATATGTGATGTAAATATGCATATATACGGAAATTTCCAACAGACTCTTTTGGAATGAGGGGTTACGGTGTGGATTGGCGGGTGACTGGACAATTGATGGTAATGATGAGTTATGTAGTGGAGACGGATATGGATTTCAGCAGGAATTTCTAAAGAGAAAAGCAGATAGTGGAGAAAAGGCAAGACTGACGATAGCGAGCGAGGGATTTTATATGGGAAGGCACGGCGAAGGTGAGTTGAACAATGGAAGGAAGGGACAATGGGAGATCCACAAAATATATGGCCTACACAAATTCTATTTCGAAAATCGAAAATAACATTCCATTTATTTTGATTTTTAACAGATTGTGCATCTTTTTTGTATCTTCTTTTGCTATGTCTTGGCCTCGGGTAAGATTTTATCGCAGTATTTATTACTGAGATTTTATCGTTTATCTACCCCACAACAAGGTAAATAAAAGAATCACTTATTTCTCACCATCCTCTCCCTATATCTTCTCCTCTAGCCACACTCAGGATCAAGCCACATGCAAGACCTGGGAGAAATCAAGACATGCGGTGAAGAAACTCTTGTTATCTCGTTTTCTTCACATCCATTCGGAGAAAAAAAAGAAGTCTACAAATGAAAATAAAGATTCTGACTCTCTTCCTACCCTGGCCTAGAGCGTTCTTTGTCAGGCCCAATGTCTCACAATGGACAGTGTTACTGGCTGACGGGTGACAGCGATTCGGTAAGGTTTTTGACGTGGTGGGATAACGGGGATTTTGATCCCAATATTATGTGACACTGGAGAGTATATCTTGGTAAACTGTAACTTCAAAGTTCTAATTAGTCCACCACTCAAGAGACACTAATGACCTCGTCGGACGCATTGGGAGAATGACATCGCCCGATACACACATGTCTCCGCATCTGACCTTTCTCACACAGACTTGATTATCAGCATGCAGCATTGTCTTCCCAATCCACCCAGCTATATTCGCTTATTCACCCATTTATCAATCCATCCATTGATCTACCTGCCCATCGACCCACAACCGCATCTATGGTGGACTTGCAACCCTGCTCGTGCAGAGTATCCCGGCTCCACCAGGGTCCGAATGGGCAATCTTGTTGGATACGGCTGGGAATGATGATGGGTGATGGGCGTGGGCTGAGAGGAATGGCAACGGGGAATTTGTGGTGGTTTGTGGATGTGTGTCGGTGTCGGTGTCATGGGGGTTGAGGCGGACGGGACAGTGGAAGGCGAGGCGAGGACAAAGAGAAGAGAGACTGAGAATGGGCATGGAGTCCAGGGACATGAGCAGATCATGGACAAAGAAGGAAACCATAAAAGCAGGAAAGAAAAGGGTTCCTTGGTCGATGAGCTAGGGATGCAGATGGCGTGGGAAAGAAGGTGCAGGATGGAGTGTCGTTAAAAATTGATTGGATTTAGTGGTTGGTAGTTGGCAGGATACGTTGGCGGGCGAGGAACGACGAGGAATCTGGTATATAAAGCTGGCATCTTGGACTTTTAGACAGTTCCCGGATCCATCCTCTCAAGCAGTGACCGTCATTGGAAGGACATTGAGGCATCATCACTCTTCCTTTTTCTTTTGATTTGCCTCTTTTTTTTTTTGATTTTTCCATATAGCCATCATCCCATCTTTTTTTTGAGCGTCATCACCACCATGACTGTTTCCTCCATTCTGCACTCGGCCCCGTCACTATCGGGTAAGGCCTCCGTTCTCACGCGTGAGACATTCCCGGAGCAGATTCCCTATGCCCCAATGAAGTACCACAAGAAGAAAACAAGCTGGGGGCTGTTTGGGAAGTTCAAGAAGTTGAGGAAGGCATCCAAGAGACCGTTGCCAACTCAATATGGCGATGGGTGTTATCCAGTGGAGGTGGTGAGGACTGGTATCATCAAGTCTCTTAGGAGTTGGGGACTCAAAGGCATGTGAAGACTCGGAGACAGTCATCAAATATCAGAACACTAACAACCTGCAACCAGACCTTGCCACCATTAGAGACATGATTAAGGCTAAGATGAGCCACGGCATCGTCGACGATAAAACAATGCTTATGGAACGCGTCATCCAGCTCGTCGCCAAGATGCCCTCCGGTAGCAAGCTCCGTGAAGAACTCACCAATGACTTTATTAACAAGCTGTGGAACACTCTGGATCATCCACCACTACTGGATATGAGCGAAAAGACGAGATACAGACAGCCTGATGGGTCTTACAATGTAAGATGATTTTGAAGACAGTGAAAGACCAGACTATTTGAAGACTAACCTACGCGTAGAACCCTCGTCATCCGGAGCTCGGTGCTGCCGGTCAACCGTACTGCCGGTCTGTGCGGCCGGGCAAGATGCCTCTTGGTGCCCAGCCTGATCCTGGATTGATTTTCGATTCCATAATGGCCCGTGATGAGTTCAAGCGGCATCCGAACAACATCTCTTCTCTCTTGTGGTACTGGGCTACTATTATTACACATGGTAAGTCAAATCTAAGTTTGCCATATCCCATTCATGTTGTCTTTTCAGCAATCCGCTAACATCTATTTACAGACGTCTTCTGGTCGGACCCTTGCGATGGGAACAAGAACAAAGCGTCATCTTATCTTGATCTTGCCCCCCTTTACGGTTCCAATAAAGAAATGTGCGACTCCATCCGTACCTTCAAAGACGGCAAGCTTAAGCCGGATTCCTTCGCCGATAAGCGGCTGCTCGCTTTCCCTCCCGGCGTGCCCACTCTACTCATCATGTTTAACCGTTTCCACAACCATGTCGCCACAAATTTGGCCACAATCAATGAGAACAACAGATTCCCCAAGCCCGCCGCTCATTTGACCGGTGAAGTCGGGGAGAAAGCCTGGAAAAAGTACGATGAAGACCTCTTCCAGATAGCCAGACTAATTACTGGTGGCCTCTACATCAACATCACCCTCATCGACTACGTCCGCAATATCATCAATCTTAACAGAGTCGACACTGACTGGACTCTGGATCCCCGACAGGAGATGGGTCCCCAGGTTGACACTCGGCCCGGCGCCGCTAGAGGAACAGGAAACACTGTATCTGCTGAGTTCAACTTGTGCTACCGCTGGCATGGATGCCTTTCGCAAAAGGATGAGAAGTGGGTCGAGCAGTTCTATAGTGAGATCTTCTCTCAGGATGCCGAGTTATCATCACCCGGTGAGATGCTTTGTGCCGTTGGGAGATTTGAGGCCTCGATCCCTGCTGATCCGTTTGAGCGAACGTTTGGTGGGTTCCAAAGAGGGCCTGATGGCAAGTTCAACGATGATGAACTTGTCAAGGTGTTAACAGAGTGTATTGATGAGCCCGCGGGCTCCTTTGGGGCTAAGAACGTCCCCAAGGCACTGAGGGCTGTTGAAATGATGGGGATTCTCCGTGGCCGCAAGTGGCAGCTTGCTGGAATCAACGAGTTCCGTAAGAACTTTGGCCTAAAGCCGTACGAAATCTTTGAAGACATCAACTCGGACCCTGATGTTGCCGGTGCTCTGAGGACACTCTACTTGCACCCGGACAATGTGGAACTGTACACCGGAATCATGGCGGAAGAGAACAAGGATCCCATGGTTCCCGGTGTCGGGATTGCTCCTACTTACACTATTTCCCGCGTGGTACTTTCCGATGCTGTGTGTCTCGTCCGTGGTGACCGGTTCTATACCACCGACTACCATCCGCAAGCACTCACCAACTGGGGATACAAGGAGATCCACTATGATCTCAAAGTAAACCATGGCTGTAGCTTCTCCAAGTTGTTTCTGAGGGCCTTCCCCAACCACTTCAGATATAACTCGGTCTACGCACACTTCCCGATGGTGACGACAACTGAGACTCGGGCGATTCTGGAAACACAGCACAGAGCAGACCAATTTGACTACTCCACGCCGTGCTACCAGGAACCCTGCGTCACTATTAGCACCTGTGGTGGCGTCAACCAGGTATTGAGCAATAAGCAGTCGTTTGCTGTGCCGCGGGGACTTGAGATGAAACTCCTTGTAGGAAATGGGGGCTCCCGGTTGATGCTTTCCGGAGATTTGTCTCTTCATGAAGAGCAAAGAAACTACATAACACGGTTGTACAAAGAAGACTGGGACGAGGATGTCAAGAAGTTTTATAGAGAGATGACTAAGACCTTGATTGAGCGCAAGACATTCAAGATTGCAGAGTCGACGGGAATGGACGTTGTGCGCGATCTAGGGAACACAGTGCACACACATTTTGTTACCAGAATGTTTGCGTTGCCGCTCAAGACGGAGAAGAACCCGAATGGCATATTCTCCGAGATGGAACTATACAAGATTCTGTCTATCATTTCCTCCTGTTTCCAATTTGATTTGGACGTCGTGAAGTTGTTTGGCTTGAGACAATACGCCAAGCTGGCCTATGAAAAGCTTTCCGACATTCTTGAGGTGAACATCAAGCTGTCTCGGTTTGGTATCTCGCCTCGATATGTAGAAAAGATTACCAAGGATGCCCCGTTGTCATCCTATGGCAAGAATGTCATCAGGGCACTGATTAAAGAAGGTCTGACGACCGACGACATTGTCCATTCGATTATCCTCCCCAATATTTGCTTCACAGTCCCTACACAGGCCCAACTCTTTGCTCAAATAGTCGACTTCTACCTTTCTGACAAAGGCAAAGAGCACCTTCATGCCCTTTATAACCTCGCTAACTCTCCAGAGTCGGAACTGACCGATGAACTTTTGCTTGGATACGCTATGGAAGGTATCCGACTCGGTGGTACTTCCGCCGCATACCGCATAGCTGCCAAGGATATTGTAGTCCATGAAGACGACGAGCGTATGATTCACATCTCTCAAGGCTCTCGTGTTTTTGCTTCATTCGTCGAGGAGGGCCGCGATTCCAGAAACCTGGAAGATCCAGACATGGTTAACCCGCGGAGATCAATGTCAAGTTACATATACTTTTTCCTGAGTTTGAATGACTGCTTCGGTGATAAGGCTTGGCAGACCGCTTTTATTGAAATGTGCAGAGGAATATTTTCGAAGAAGGGACTGAGACGGGTCCCCGGTGGGCAGGGGATGTTAAAGAGAGTAGGGGAACCAAGTGGGACGGCGGTGTACATGGACGAGTGGTGGAGTGGGCTGACGCCGTTCCCGCAGAGTATGCTGGTGATGTGGGATGAGGAGTAAGGTGGGGGTGGCTTATGGATATGATTTTATGTGTCGCAGAAATTGGTATGTATTCGAGTTTTGCTCTTAGTCTAGCTTTATTAAAAGTGTTTGGTTTCCTTGTGATTTCGATTCTCTTATGAAAGGTTTTGTGAATGCCACCCCACCGTAAGTACGACTTATCCCAGAGTCATGTATAGTTATAAACATGTCAATTATATCTCTGACTGGCTTTGTAGTGATGTAGGTCATGTAATCATTTGCTTGCGAGCCCCAAAGTCGTGAATGGAGCTGTAACAATAGCCATGCGGAGGCCAAGATGATGAATTTTGTAACGCACCGGTGACCACTGTTGAAATGGAAGATTGGATATCTCCGAATCTGTGCGAGTGCCAATAGTTGACAAGTTGTCAAGCATTTAGCCTTTGATATATGCAATTGTTGTTGGGTGTTTGTAGTGTCTGCTGTGGAGATCGATAGGTCGAGGATGTCATGATGTGTAGTGTACAAGTACAATGATATTGTTGTAACCAGGCTGGAGTAAAGAATATGTATGTTGTTTGTAGTGCTTGAGGATGGAGATGTATTGAGAAGACTTTTGTAGAGTGCTGTTCGGGTGAGGACATGGATCTGAAGGTTCGATGGGCCAAAACAAATCATGATGTTTGTAAGAAGTACTTGTTAGTGTTTCTTAGGTCTCAATGATACTCTGAATGATTCAGGGATAGGAAATACCAAAAAAGTCGGATTTTCTGATGTCTTGAAGGTGTTTTGTGGTATTTCATAAGGGCTCAGTTGACAGCATTGTCAAAGTATGAGGATGATCACCGACAGCCACATCAGGATCTTCTAGAAAGTCCTTCAAGGTATAGAGGAGAAAGGATGAGACTGAAGTTTTTGACTAAACAAGCATACTATATTGCCGTTGGTGATCCACTGATTGTCTGTAAGCAATCTCGAGGTCATTGTTAAACTTGGGTATTCGCTGAGTAATATGGATAATCAATCGTAAATGTCATGACTCCGTGACAGAGTTTCTAAGGTCATCTGTGGTAATTACTTAGAATTGTACTGCTGTGGAATTCAAAAGTAACTGATCAAGTCAATTGATTTCTTCGTTTCTGGCATATTGGAATGGGGTAGTTGCCGCTTTCTGCTTTGGAAAATCTCACGATATCGGCGGTAACATTAAAGATAGATATGTTAACAAGCAGAACTATACGTGATAATTTTACAGTTCATAAGAGTCGATAATGTTTGATAGTAACTGACAATTTTTCACATTATTCACTCTCACACTAAAATATATGGCAGAACTCTATGAAAATTACACCTCATAGTAGACATGTTAATATCTGCCATCTCTCACAACACGCAACGTAGTTGCCGCAATGTGATGTGAATTCTAACTTGTTATAATTTGAAAAAGCAGATTTCACATGGAGCTGGCAACTACCTCTATACACAGATCAGTATCATTGGCTAGAAATTGTGAACGAGAACCTATTCTGGTTGAGATCGCGTATATTGCATCGCCAATAACAGTACTTGCAGCCTCATTCTATCTCATGCTTTAAGATTCTATTGGAGCTGTACATTCTTAAATGTGTGTTACTGATGATGAGGAAACAATGACAACTGCTTCATGATGAAACTCGTGATAGGTAATAATGCGGCCTGGTTACGGTAATTATGTGCCTAGGACACTGGTAGTTATTATCTATATCCATGTAGACGTTAAGGCTTTGATTAGAGAAGTGTACAGAGATTATTATAGCTACAACAGTCACTGTGAATGCGGTACCAAATCGCCTGCCAACATCACAGACAAGAATCGGTAAATTGCGACAATGGAGATCAATACAGATAACTGCAAATTTTTGCTCCTTTCTATGACATCCCCAACACTGAATAGACCTATGACAGCCAGAACCGCCTTAACCCATTTTGATAGTCTGTTTTCTTCCAGTCTCTGAAATGCTATCCGTTTCCCATATCCAATTATGTGACCATATCTAAACTTGACCCAGTAGCAAAAAGTCCCTGTAGATCTGAACCAAAGATAGATCATAGAAATTTTGTCAATAGATGTAAGTTTAGCTCCCTCATTGGAAGGCTTAGCCGGAGCAAATGTTGATGCCGATGTAATATTTGCTGTTCCTGCATTTTTAAGTCCTCTATTGTCATTGGCCTGTTTTTCTATATGTAAACAAGCGTTGCACCTGATTCTCCAACTTGTAGATAAAAGTACTATTAAGGCCTTGACACAATGTAACTACCATGTTTGTTCTCTCTGGCCAATTCCCAGTTTTCTTAAAATCGACACAGCACTGTATTTTGAGTTTGTCGCCTAATTCGATTCGGACTTCAACATTGGATATTTGGCTACAGACCTAACTAAGCATGGGACTTTCAGTATATCCAAGTTATTACCGGGTCCAGAACATATAAAGCATCCAGTCGAAATCATAAAGCAACTCTCTCGTTCGTCAGATCACTATTCTGGCCTACGCACAAAATACCAGAGATATAAAATCTCTGCAATAATATACCTTAGTCAGAAATCCCACTTTGTCACTAGCGTTAATTGCATTTTGATTCACAATATACCACCCACTTGTCTGTGGCCGGCTGCCACATATGGTAAGGACACTTGAGAAGTCGCTCGTTCTGCTGCATCCTCAAAGCATATATAAACCTGCTGGCCCCTCCGTTCATTCATTTCAAGTTTCTTTTTCTCCATTAAACAATGCTTCTTCTCTCTGATAAGATCAACTTTTAAACATCAACAGACAATATTCTTACTTTCAAACAAGTTTTTATTCCTCATTTCGCCTCCTGACACTCCTGGCACACAAAACATCATCACCATATTGGAGTTTATTCCTCAGGGTTACTCGCCGGAAGAGACTTGGCGCATCCTCAGCATCGGTGCCCTCCGTAATCCCTCGAACCCGCCTCCACAGCCGGCGCGCGTCCCGACCCAACAAGGGCTCATCACACCCTCCTCGGCTTCATCGGTGACCGGAGAGACCGTGACTGCCACGGGCGGCCAGAAGGAAATCAGCTTCACTATACCTCCGAGGACACCGCCGCAGAAGAAACTGGGCTGGGAAGTCATCTGCCGTCGAAATATCTCAGGTTTTTAAACATGTCCAGAACACCAACCCGAAGCGGGCCCTCTGGGGAGGGAAGGGGAGAAGAACAAGCACAACCGTCCGCGGATCCAGGGTACTGCAGTTCTACGGGTTGAATGAGCACACGTTTGCATCATTCAGGCGCTTAGATGTTGAATATATTTATGGTATGGCTGGATATATGGTATTTGTAGGAGTTGAGTATTGATACTCTTTTTACATTTTGGACAGGAGTTCCTTGCGCTGCATGCGCCGGTGGTTTTAATAGACTTTTAATGCTATAGTTATTTGAAATGGAATGTGTCCATGATTTGTGATGTAGTGTTTGTTGTAGTTGTTTAGAGTATGGCCTTAGGCTAATGACTATGCCCTGGAACTCGACGGCCTTTTGCTGGCTATCAATTACTCAATGCTGTAAAGTTACTAGGCTAGTCTTCTAGGTCTTATTAGCCCACTCATTGAAATCCTTTCTATTATGTGCACTAGTATTGAGTGTTGTGAAGTTTTTTGTCGGAGTCGAGATAGTCGATGTCGAGCGTCCACGCCAAAGCCAAAGGTAGGAACTCCATCACATCAAAGTATTTGACAAAATAAACTAGCTTAATCTCTACATAATGGCAAATATGATGATATGATTCTGTATGATTTGTGACTGAATCTTTGTGGTTAGATTTGTTAATTGTTATGTCGGTGATATGACCCTAATATCCGGCATTGCCAGAGTTATTCGCACCTGTTTTTTCAATACACCTTATAAAAGTTGACCATTGAAGTTTTCTTGTTAAACATAAACTGTCTACCTGAAAATTTCTGTCCCTTTGTGTCAATACTATTTTCGAGTTAATTTTGTAAAAGAATTCACACATTTCCCAACAGTGCCTGATGACGTTGAAATTAGATTTCACTGACAGTCGGGACCCCAGTAAATCTCCTCCCCAACTAGGACAGGGAATCCGGGGAAATCTGCAAAAAATCAGGGGCAGGCAATCGTCCCTACGTCTTCTGCCTGTGCGCAACCCCACTAAATGTCAATTCTAAACCCACATGTCCGTCGGCTCATCGTAAGTTCTCGCTATCAACTGTTCGTTATCAGACAATATAGGTTAGCGTGCTGTGCCTACGCTTAATGCCATATAAATGCGAGTTTTAGACTGATTTTAGCAAATTCACGATGAGCACTCACCACCTTTGGCTTCTCGTGAAGGGGGAAGTCTCGTTAATAGGTCTAAGAAGATTTTTTCCTATTGGGCTTTACTGTGGTGGGACTAGTCAGGACGTTCGCTGGACTTAGAAGACTTGAGCAAGTTTATCCTCATCGCCTTGGGTTTGGACTCTTGCTGGTACTCATGGCTATCTCATACAGTCAGTGTATACTTGGGTGTACTTGGTGATGACTAACCTCTTTGAGTAGTGCTCCAATTATTGAAGATTTCACTTCTGATTGGAGGTATTGGGACGCCCCACTGGTGTCCATACAGATATATACCTTCATCCTCGTTTTCTTCTAAGTCCTCAGTTTCTTGTCTTTTTTTCATCGAAACATCATTTGATCTTCAATACGCTTATTTTTAACATCGTCACTACCAACTCAACTTTTAATTATTCATCAACTGCTAATTTTATCATTAACACTTCATTATCGCATCTTCAACATGGTTCTCACTAATAGGAACAAGTCCCTATTAGAAGCAGCTACTAACTTCCTAAACAACAACTCCATCGACAACAAATTTTCTGACAGCAACACCGAGTCTCTGGTTAGCGATGATGAGGGCGGCAATATTTCCTCTGGTATTTTCCATGGTCCCACCGCTGCCACTGACAATTCTCTGATTGAAAGTCTCCTCGAGGGAATTACCCAGGTTTCCAACTTTGATACTGGCATTTTCCCCTTATCCTTGGTGCCGCTGATTCCCCCGACTTTTCTGACTACTTTGGCGACGGACTCAGACTCAGACTTAGATTTGGAAGTTAATATTGGTGAGAACTTGGTTCAGAGTGTCGTGTTTCAAATCAGGCAGGTTCCAGAGGTCAATATGTGTCTTGGCAATAGCGTTACTTTTCCTTTGCCTCCCAACTCTGCTGATATTTATGATGAACAGGATTTTGACTACATCCCCGCTGATGTTGGCGATGATTGGGATACTGGCTCAATTGCCAATGACCCCGAGTCCGATGGCAAAGTTTGGACTACCACTTCCTTACGGAATACTTCTAATTACCAAACCGTCTCCACCAGGGCCCGCGAGATTATCCGCCAACGTCAACACTGTAGGGCCTCCACGATTTCTTCGGGATCCCACTCCACCAGCCCTATTTTTATTGTCTCTCATCTTTCCGGTCGGGTTCGCAGCCGGAGTCGCTCTGGGCATAGTGGTACTTCTTACAGTGAAAGATCTGATCGCATTGTTAGACGTCGGTATCACACGCCTAGACGGGTGTAGTCGGGCGAGGATAGTCTTGGATCATATATTGACTCGGCGTACATACTCGGGACTGGAAATTAGAGAAGATATTTTATATATAATTAGTATTTCAATTGATCATTGTTTTTCATTATTTCGTCTTTTTATTGCGCATGTAGAGTTTTAATTGTAGATTTCAAATGAACACAACCCTAACACTTATCGTAATACAAATTCTACTTTTGGTAAAATGATCCGTGCACTTGCACCTCATGTCTACCTTCCTTAACAAACGATAGTTGACCTCACAATGTAACTTCATAATCCTATTCTATTCCTTTTCACGCAAAAAACGTCTGATTTTTTAGATATTATGGAAACCACCGTCAAATGTAGACTACAAAACCTCGAATTGTTCAGCCTCCGTTTTTTGTGACTTCTATAGTATTACAAATATATGGTAATTCGACAAGTATAATTAAACCAGGAGGAGGCTTTAAAAAACATTGAGTCCTCTTGATTTTTCATCTACTCTCTTCTTTCTCTTCCTTTTTACTGCATGATCGAGTCACTGACAATTAATTTGACTTTTCGTTCATCAATCACTTTACGATGCCCTGCAAAGATTGCAATTTCAAGATCCCCGGGAGCTTCTCTGACTGGGAGCACGATAAGTGCGCCAAGGATCCCAAAGGCGATGCCAAACCTGCGGACCCCAAGCCATGTGTTCATCATCATTCAGCATCCCCAAGCTTTCCCAAGAATTCAACTCATGCTTCCAAAGTCTGCCCGAAACATGGGAATACTGAGCCTACTTGTGCTTCACACTACCACTACACTCACCACAAGCCTGATGCTAATCCTCAGCCTTCGGACCCTACAACCAAGGATGCTACCAATGACCAGGCTTTGAAGCCAAACACTTCTACTCGCAAGCGCTGTGTTAGCTACCATGAGCCTACTGATGACCCCCGCGAGGTTCTCTGCTCTTCCCCAGGTTCGGACAACGTTGCTGTTAGGTCTGCTACCTCCGAGAAGAAGAGTCCCCGGAAAGGAAGTTTGAAGAAGCTGGAGACGGGTAAGCCGTGCCGGGTGCATGGTGGCTCGACTTTTGTTCTTCCTAATGATGATTGCCCTGATTGTGCACTTGAGAATGAAATTTGGCGGATGATGCAGGCGGGGAAGAAGATTACGACTGATGAGAAGAAGGATGATTCTGCTAAGGATAACGAGGATACGAAGACGCCCGATAAGATTTCAACTGACCAGATGACTTGTGGATTATGTGATGCCGAGAAGGCTGAATCAAAGCCTGCCCAAGAATCCGCCTCTACTAACAAACCCAACGAGGCACCAGCTCCCGAACTAACCAGGATATTTTGTTGTCGCAGCCGCGGGACCAAGGCCAAACCCTCTGCTGTCCACAGTGATCACGGAAGTAACACCAGCGACTCCGCCTGCGATGTGGACTCCGATTCCGATTGCTCGTCTTCAATCTCCTTCTTCAGCAGCAGCTGTGACAGTGATATCTCTTCTCTGAATAACTCCAGTTACAAAACCAACTTTGACAACATTTTGGATCTTCCTATCTTGAAGGATCTGGCTATTCCCCGGCCTCGTCGCGATTCTATGGATTCAAACTTGAGTTTCTCATCTGCCCGATCAAGCATTGACATTCATGATCGTGCTCAGTTGGTTCCTATCAAGAAGGTCTCTGATGAAGATATTCCGGCAGCCCTTACGGACTTCAAGGATCTAGTGTCAGGGTTCATCCCATCTGGAGAAAGACGGTAGGTAATCGTGAAACTTTCTATGTAATGATCTCAGCCTAATGTGGGACCTTTCTACCAGCTCCGATTTTAATGATGCCAACGCCGACATCATCATTACATGTACAGACGACTCCAGATATTTTGTAGCCCATTACAAAGTACTCAATTATGCATCCCCCGATATTCTAGATGCCGAGCAGTTAGCTGCAGACGTTGAGTTTGTATGGTCATTTGATTCTTGACTTGTTGAGTGACTTCATGTCTAACTAGATGTAGTCTTTCAAGAAACCTTTAGTGATTCGGCTCAATGATGATGCGCAGACTGTTGGCCTTTTCCTTGATTTTATTTACAATGGATTCCTAGGCGAGTTTTCTGCCATTCTTCCAAGTACATATAGTTTTGCCAACAACCCAGATTTTCTGGACCACAGTTTACTGACTCATGCTTTTTCCCACGTACTAGCCGCGTCGCAATCCGACCAACAAAACTTCATCATCAACCATACTTGCAAAACCTTAGTCCGTCTTTCCGCAATGGCTTCACTGTTCTCTGTGCGCAAACTTTCTGAGGCCACTCTCTTGACCCTGCGTTCCTTTGCCAGACCCTGGGCCCGCATTTCATCCGATGACTTCCTTCGCTCCATCATCTTCATCTATAAGATACCCCGCGAAATTCGCGATGAGAGTGTCAGAGACGTTTTGCTGATGACTGCTATCCAAGAATTTACATTTCTACAGGAAGATGATGAGTTTGTGAGATTTTCATACCAATTTGGCAAGTTTCCATTCGACTTGATGGCGATGATAATGGATTTAAAGATGGAGGGTAAGGTTAAGATGGCGTTTGATGATGTGGCAAACAAGACTACCAAGATCAAAGAACTGGCAGTTTGATCCAATGTCATTCGGTCTAGCCAGTTGCAAAGATATACTGCATATCTTGTTCGAATTTCCTGTCTACGTTTCAATATTGATCTCTAGGTCCCGTTCGAATCACCAATTTAGTTTTATTAGCAATCTTCAATCGAAATTCTATGATCAATATCAAAATTCAATTTGTTTCCAATCAATGATTTTTGGGTCCTTAGAAGATTCTTCACTGCCCACAAAAAAAAAGAAAAAGAAAAAGAAAAGATAGATCCTACTCAACCAAAACTGCAGGCACAGAAAAACTCAGCAAAATACCATTTCTATCCCAAGTTTCCCCGAATTTTCATACTCCAACTCTGTCACCCTATATCGTTTATAATCGCCGAAAATTGTTGATTTCTATGCACTCTTTGCAACAATGCGTATTTTAATTGACGAGATGTCGTCAAATTATTGTAACACGTTAACATCCTTCCATTATTCATTGCTGTCGGGAATTCATGTGGGGCTTGAGGGGTTGCAATTTTCTGAAGGGGCCAGAGGGTTTTCTTGCCTGACTGGTATAGTATTATCCTAAATAGGATGTGTAGCCCAATTGGGAAACGTTAGTGGGGGTTGTAACCCTATGGAAGATTACATCTGAAGCAAAGGTAAGGGCTAAGGATAAGTGGAATTTAAGAGGAAGCTAAATCCTGGGATCTCTCAAACTTTACATTCCTTCATTTTCCTTTGTTCTACACATACCTTTGAGATTAACCCCTTTCCCATATATCCAGCTACAACACGATGGCTTTTCGCACTGGGGAGGTCGGTGATGAAACAATTCCTAGTTATGATCTGTAGACTTTTTGAACATCGGATGAAGTTTAAAAAGCTTTGTACAGGCCTGCAACTCTACCCGATACTTTTTATTCCCTATATCATGACATTTTCACCCTGATTCAAAAAAATTCAATTTTAAATTTCCTTTGACATTCGAACCTCTCCAGGTTATTTAATAAACACATCACCATCGTCTGCAATCTTGTAAGTAATATATCTGCGCAATTGATAACATGTCGGAATGCTCTTTTCTCCCTCCGGAGAACACAGCCACAGGTAGTCGCTGTCGAGCGATCAACAATTACGAGCGATATGCTACTGGCGTCCAGAAGAAGTATTCGTGGGCCGATGCGGAGTTGGTATCGAAGGACGGCAGGAGGTTTCCGGTGCACAAGTTTATAGTCGGGAGGTTCTCGCCTTTGTTGGAGGAGCGGTTTCGAGATCTTGCAAAGGTATGTGCGGTGATTGACAGGGAGTCGATTGACGACTATGTGTATGAATACTAATCGCGTTAACAATACAGAACAGCAACGATGACAAACACATAGTCAATATCCAAGCCCCTGCCGGCGTGCTTGCAATAGTTATTGCTTTCATTTATGCCGATGGGTTAATGCCCAAAGATATCTGGATCCCAGGTTCGTAATTGATGATTTCGTACTCTAGTGGGCTAGCGGGCTAGCAGGCGGGCGTTGACCCTAAACTCATGCTGATGTACTAACTCTTATCTGGCTGACAGACATCCCTGATCCTCGGGACCCACTCATATCCACGGTTTCCATGGGATTCAACGACAACCTGCCAATAGTTTACCGCCGGAATTCCTTGTATCCACAGGGATCCAGAGACGGATCACCTGTGGGGCGTGGCAGAGCGACCCGAAACCGGGCAAAAAGTCGGGCGAGCTCCCGAGAGCCGTGGCGAAGATCTCAGGGTCGGTTGGTGGACGAAGAGATTTCGCCTCTGCAGAAAATTGAGCAATGTGTCGAGGCTTGCTTGCTGGCAAAGAAGTTAGGGATTGACGACTTTTACAACATGATGTGGCCGCTGACTATCCAGCGTATGAGGAACAGAGTCTATGACAATATCCCGGAAGTCTGCGCGGCGTTGCGAATTTGTTATGATGCCATTCCCGAGATTGACGTTGACGTCATTGAAGTTGTCGATAATTTAGCCCTACAATTCCTCAGTCTCGCCGACGATGAGAACCTCCGCCGCCTAGCCCTCGACGTGCCAAAATTCGGCTGGCAGCTGACAGTTCGTCTCAGAAAAATCTTCCAAAGCGTCCAGGATAAATGGAAGGCCAAGGAAGGAGAGATGCAAAAGTCCTTCCGCAAGGAGAGGGCCATCTGGACCATCAGACACTGCAGATGCCCGTGCTGTCGCGAGGTTCCGAAGGACCAGCCTTGTGAGGATGGATGCCAACGGTGTGCAGAGACATGTGAACGTTGCCCGATTGCCAAGTGCTCAAAGGAAAAGAAAGATGGTACCCTAGTCACAGGGGAGAAAAGCCGTGAATAAGCTCAGCGAGAATAACCGGGAGAGATGGGCGCGTGGCACCCCTGTCGTGTAGCAGGAAGGATCGGGACATCCTGACGACGACCATTGAGGGTGTTTGGAAACTGATGCAAACTGTAGAGGTATGATTTATCTTAATTTTACTTGTGCTTACAGAGAGCTAAGAGCATCAACTTTTACAGAGTGAAATTTCTTAGCAAGAAATAGCTTCTCTATGATATAATGGCCTTCAGAATCGGTCGATCCAGGTATATTATCATGGCGACACAAGATCAGCGGATGACAGGGATCCTGGCCGAAGACATTTTAGTGACGGTGCATCGTGGTTAGCTAACGGCATGCGTCGCTTGCGTGTAAGAAAGGAATCAATCAAATTGTGGAACAGAGTTAAAAATTGTGCTAGTTTGTGACTCAAAAGCTATGCTGATTTTCTATTCTATCTACTATATTGCACTAGATTGACCAGTCACTATGCTCTTAAATGAATTGATGCACACAAAATCTGCGACATGAAATGTTTGCCCTAAGCGCGGCTTTCAGAAACGCTTTCATAGCATAAACTAGTATATTCCGATATTTTATATCTGATTCTTTTGCGAGTATAAATGTATTTTTCTGTTCTCATCTTCTGCAGTGAAATTTCTCTTCATTCTTTTTGAAACTGGGACGTTTTGTCCCTCATCGTCGCTGGCCGCTATCGAGATCGAAAAAGAATCGTCGAATATTGAGGACTTCTGGGATGGTCTCAGCCATTCGTCCGGATCCCGGTGGTAAGTCACCTATCAAGAAATAGGATATGCGATTTGCCCCATGTTCTGCCTCTTTTTTTTCTTTTAACACTTTTGATATCCGGCCAGTGGTCAGGACTGTTTGGCTGTTTTGACGTGTCGAGTTTTATGTCTGTCGGGGTGGTGGCAGGTCTCCATGGAGAGATCTACTTGGCATTTTCAATAAAATATCTGTGTCATACTCTAACAAACCGAATTAAGCGAGCTTTTTGAAAGTCTCCAACATTGTGAATCATGAGAGGTCAAAGGTTGAGTCTGGGAATACTGCTTGACATCAATATACGTGCTCGTATTTGGCAATGGGAGATGGGTGACATGATGAAAGGACCACACCCAGAATGTCTTCATATAACTACTGCAAAATACATTTCAAATGGACTGCTAACCCATTGGCACACGCACAAGGGTTCAGTGCCCGGCACCTGTACGGTATAGACTGAGTTTCTACGATCTGAGCATGCCTTGTTGCCCTTGCTGTTTCTGCTTGAGCGAGAGCCTAATCAAGCGTCAAAGGTACTATGTTTGAGCTATTGCTCCCACTGCTGTTTGCAGCCTTTTTATAGCCTTTTTGAGGTCTCTTTCAATCATCAAATCGGAAATCATATAGCCTCGAGGGCAGTTTCTCTGGCTTCAGCCCGCAGCTGTAGTGCAACTACCCCAGCCTATACCCAATCACAAAAGCGGGTTATCTGGGGCTCATAATTGCCATCTGCGTCCAGTGGGATAACCCCCGGAAGATGGACTAATCCAAATTCTGAGACTTGCTTGATCATTTTCTTTACGGTTTCATTAATTGATACTCCCACATAAATTATATAAACCACTCACCCTCCGCTCTTTTGGCATAACTCGTCCTATTTTTAAAAGACATATATATCAACTTTCTCTCTATATCTCTTAATAATCATCAACCCATTCAAGGCTCTCTTCTCATTCCATTCACACTACTGATACAAGTATCATCATTCTCCTTTTACTTTCGCTCACCCTCCATCATGATGGACACAATCACCGGATCTTCCGACAACACCCTTGAAGAAATCAACATTGCCTGGATTCTTGTGGGCATGAGAAATGGCACCTTGGATCGCTCTGTGTCAAATTCCCCTTTCAACAACCCTTCATCTGACACAATTGTTGAGGACTGCCCCTCCAACAATGATAATGGGTACGAAAGTAGCAATGAGTGTCCGATTAACATTCGAGACCAATCCATATTATGTGACCCGAAGCCTATGGAAATTATGAATGCGCTGGCTGTCAACTCGGCTAGATATGAATATTTCGTTGGATTCAACATCTTGCAATAGCCGACGTCTAACGTTCCTTCCCTTCCTGTTACAGCAGGGGAATAAGTTTAAGGAGATGGTTGAAGATTTAACCTCACTCATGACCTTGAAACACTTATCTAATGTCCAAATGTCACCCGATCCAACCACCAGTTTAGAGCCGGCCCCTTGGTTCAAGTTGGGTATAGATGTTCCCTTCCGGACGTTTTACCACTCCCTTGCCGTCGCTATAAAGTGGTATCTGCGTGAACAGGACAACATCGTCACCACGAATGTGCGTTATGCTGTCATTCCCGTGGCCGCGTTGCGTCTGTATAATTTTTTTCCATTTGACTCGACTGTTCATTAGCTTTTGGCCGTTTCCTGAAGCTCTAGAGATGCCTCTTCATGGTGAAGTCAAAGTCTTGATTAGAAAATTCGACACCAGACCCCTCGCTGGTCATGATTCTTTGGATCTTGATGAGGGAGACCTTGGTCAAGGGGAAGCATAGCATCCTAGAATTCTGGAAACCATAGCTTAGCAGACTTTTCCCGAAGGGGAACATCAAGGTGGACAAGGTTGCGAAGTAGTGATGGTCGGTGTTTTGGTGCTCGATTTTGTAAAGTTTTCCTCTAGATTTTAACAATATTTGATAATTATAATAAACTTTTGCAGCCAATGTTCGACATGATGCTCAAGTAATATAATTCTATTAATGAATGGAAAATATTTGTAGTTCTTTTCCCACAGTTTAACGGTCTAGTTTTCCATATTTCTCGTTATTCCTTTGGCTACCGTTTTTCCTTTGGGGTACTGACATGACGTTATCTAGGCCCTTGTCCTTGGGTGATTAGTCAGCTCCATAGATTTCTGAAAAAAAAAAAACGAAAAAATATATAAATGCAAGAATAAATTGTGTAAATTTTCTGATGAGGTATTTCTGACAAGGGTCTAAGGGGATCTTCATACACTTTCCTTCCTATTTAGATCAAGAAATGTGTCATGATTGGTCAATTTCATGATATCAACAAAAAGTGACAGCAGGGGAGCAGAACTTGGGGTTATGATAACCCTACCACACTATGTGCCAAAAAATTAGAGTTTTAAAAAGATATTAGAGCCTAATCGACATATTATTAATAGCAGGAATGTGAAAATATATATGATTGTGGGAGTAAAAAATTAAAAAATGCGGTCGCGTCGAAAATAGTTAATAAAATTCCTGGGTACTAATGCGAAATTACCATAATTATTGATAATGACTATTGTTTATCCGATATGGTCTAGCGGTTAGGATTCCTCGTTTTCACCGAGGCGGCCGGGGTTCGACTCCCCGTATCGGAGTTTTTTTTTCTTTTTTTCTTTTCGTGATTGTCCATTAGACTACATGAGAGGCGATGCTTGAGAATCAAGTTCTCCTAAGAGTTTCTGAGCATACTGGAATAGGCTGGATGTTTATATCGTCTGAATATACTATGTTTCCATTGTTTTTTAATATCGAGGACTGAAGTCACATCCACTCCATGAATCCGGAGACATCCAGCAGGGAAATTTGTCTTTTCCGGAAGTTGACTCGAATTTTGCCGCTTATATTTCGTCATAGGAATGGATAGGTTATTGATAATGAACGCCTGAAGATAACTAATGGCACCAATGGAACCGATGTGCTAATTCCGGACGTAGCTCCATGTCTATGACGTAACCAAAGTAGGTTTCCGGGTATTGGTAATGGGGGATCCATGATTTGAAAAAGTTTTTTACCAGAATATGGATAGGTTTAGGATCAGATTTATGTGTATAGGATTGTAAGAATGTAGATCGCGAGATAGATCGCGATATGTTGCATCTGCCCAAAGCTTGACAGATACCGTAGTAAAAATTATTATGATTGTAGACGGTCTGCTGCTGGATATTCCACAATTGACATATATATTCTTAGGATTTACTACAGGATACAAGTCCCTTGATGTTTGTGCTATAATTGCTATAATGATATCGATAACCTGTGACTGCGACGTGGAATAGAGGATTTTACACTGTATCATATGCTATAACTGTTCATTTCTAACGATAGAAAGAAACATTTCTCTTCAAAATTTTTGACATTAACCAACATTTCAACGACCCAGTGGGATTCTGAGAGATCGTAACCTCCAGAGTGGCCATTCTGTTAGACACCTAGACGGACTAGTATGTTAAATTTTCAATCGAGTACTTGGAAGCCCATTACAGAAGATACAGAACTGCGTGTTGAATCATGTTGACAACTGGATCACTGTTGTGCCTCAAAACCATTATGATTGTGTGAGTGCCCATAGATCAATGGTAAAATATGTTTGGAGGACTTCGATAAGGCCAGGAAATTGGATGCGTGTTTGGACTGATTCAAGATTACATTGACTGCAGCTAGAGTAAAAGTTGGGTTAAGTACGGGGATTTTGAGATTGTCGACGCTGAGAATGGCCTTCATGATGGAATATAACAATAAAGCCCCCGTTGATGATTGGGTCTTTTCTTCAAGGCCACGAAAAGACAACCAATATGACTATAAAAACATGCCACGATACTTATGATTGATATGTATCTTGCTTATAAGGCTTCGGATGTGCTTCAGGGTCTACTGTCTGGCCAAGGTCTAGGCTATAGTTGCCTATTTTCAATCAGTTCAAGGACTTGTCAGATTTTAAAAGATAATGGTTGTTAGCTTTTTTTCTCTTTGTCGTATTCATTGCTTGAATTGGACTTGCGAAGAAGAGGCAGTGATAGACTCTGAGAATAATGAAATCTCTAGTAAAATAGCGCTTAGAATAGAGAGCAATAACTAAGGTATATTGAATGCCATGTTACTAGGAATGACTGTGCTATCTACAAAATAAGTCTGACCGTGGCTTTAGTGACTGATGTTGATGTGATTATCTGAATCAATAGGCCAGTATGAACGCAGGAATATGAAATTTCCCAGTTAACTGAGGAGCCATTTTCTAGCACATGATTCTCTAAAATATCGGTCTATTCACTAGACAGACTCCAATTTGGACCTACTTTGAATCAAATTCTACTTAAAGTAAGAACGTCCTCAAAGAGTAAGCTTTATTATTTCCTTTATTAAACAACACCAACACGTATTTTATCCAATAAAATGCAGTTTGTTTAAGAGCAAGTAAAGACTCTTTGACCTTGTGGCCAATACTAACTCCCAACGGGTTGCAGCCCCCTGCCGAATATAGTTCCCCTTCACAGTTCATTCATCAGAACCAAGGGAGTGGCTGTCCCATTTCGCTGTGCAAGTCTCCTTCTGAGTCTGTTCAATTTGACTGAAGCCTGTAACCGGCTCTATCGTTCTGACACTGCGCAGACAGTTAATCTCAGTGCGGGCTCAGAGATAATTTTGCGAATAGACGAGAACAAGGCATTGGAATTCTATGTACTGCTTACTGTTGTCGAAGTACTTGTGCTCAGAAACTTGATGTTTAAGCGAGAGATTCCCATTGATGTGTTTGATATGTAGTTGTTACTGCTTGTCCTTTTAGCTGACGGTGTCTGCTCATGACAGGAACTTTGCCGTATACCTAAGAGTTTCTGAGAGGGTTGTTGTCAGATGTCACAATCAAGGTACAGTCGTGGATATCCCCTACTGAATCTGAGATGGATTGGATCCGCATCTTTGTCAAAGAATCTAGAGGGAAGGAATAGTGTGTCTTGTTTCGGGGTGCCTGGTTGGGGCAGTTATCTAAGTCGGTGTTGACACGGCAGTGGATTAGATTGTCGGGGCTAGATTTTGATGTATCGTAGAGGTAGATATTATAAGATGCAAGTATGATAATGAGGTGTGTGAAGATACCCAGTATTCATCCACACTGATATAGAACGACAGTCAAGTTTGCAATTGCATAAATTGGATGTTGGTATAACATGCCAGACAGCAACTACCCACATGATGTATGAGGCTGACGACAAGCACTTCCATTAAATAACCTCCTAGAAACACTGAGCCCAAAGACATTGAGAGTTTCCATAGTTTGATCTGAGCCTTTAGTCAACCCTTTAGTTTTGTGTCAGAAATAAATAGTCTTATGGATATTCTCAAAACGAAACCTTGTGTTTATTTGTCTTTACCTATATATAATATGTCTTAACTGTTGCATATAATAACACTTGAAACTTCTGTGGCCATGGAAGAATACTAATGAGTTAAGCCGCTATGTTTATATAGCATCAATAATAGCGCGGTGAAAAATGACATTCGTATGAAACCTGTTCAATCCGTTGACATCACCACGCAATGTTATTGCCGATTCTATTGCAGATATATTTAAACTCCTAGCAGATGTATCACTAATAGATCTTATCGACTCAGAATGATATGCTATGACAAGATCCAAATGAATCAGAACAAGAATAACTAATATGTCCCTGATTGGGATGCTAATTGCTCCTGAGTGTTGATAAATGGCTACCTAGAACACGCCATATTGATTACATTTGTATAGTTACTTGCCCTCAATAACTCTACCATATCACTGACCATAGAGTCAAGCTTGAGAATTTATTGACAACAAGTGACATAAGAACATAATTTCCATCGAAGATTCTGATGTTTTCTTGGTTTCTCTACCAATGTCTGTTGAAATACGACCAGCACGGTTCCATCGGTAGTCAGATTCCCTGATCTAAAGTTTCACCGTCTTCAAGCAGCAAGAAAATTACAAGAAATGGTGGGCTTCACGGATCTCACTAAACAATTGGCCTCAACCACGTACACAAAAAGGAAACACGAAAATTTCACGATTAGTCTGGCAGGTCTGGACGATGCCTATAAATTGTAGGTGATTGACGATGTTGTCTTCCTTCTTGCTCTTTCTTTTTCATCACTCACTACTCCTGACCCAAAAATACACAACGGAGCTCACCAGAAACGGCTAGCAGCCCCAATGTCACTTTTGTTGGCCTTGTTACTGTACTGTGAGTAGATACTCCACCCACTCATCCTATGTCGTACTAATCACCAACAGTTCCATTTTGTCACCCATGTTGTTTATTGAATTTATAATTCGTGAAGGGGTGCTCTCTACGCTTAGCATTTCCATATTACTGACAGCATGTCCCGATCTACTATCTTTTATTGTTGCTTTTTCCACATCGCCTAACAAAAGCTTTACCGCGAAGGCTGCCTCCATGTACTGACCGGACTTATTATAATTGAGGTTTTCATTACACTTCTTCTGCTGCAAACTGGTGGAATACCAACTGGTAAGCCACTACTTCAAAATATACGTACAGAGACTCTAGGTACTAATGCCACTCATGTTTACAGGCCCACTTCTGGTGCACCAGATTTATAATGGAGAACTGCCAAGTGATGTTTACTCGGGCACCCAATGATGGTGTGAACCCGATATGCAATACCGGATCAACGTTGTCACATTCCTCAACATATCGGGTGCTAACAGGAACACTATGCGGAAGGTCATGCCGCCGGTCGAGCCGTACCACAGGTTGTCTCTTGCCGAGAGCATTGAGGAGCTCGACACAGTCCTTAAAATTCTAAGAAGAGAATGTGAAATTGACTTGTGGCAGCTTGATGTAGAGAATATTGCTGGTCGTATATTTTGCCGTTATGTCAGTACTTCTGATGTTATGTTTTAGGAAGCGGTGCCCAATCAACTGCTGCATGATGCCAAAAATGTATTTTAGCGAGCAGAGGAAATTTACCCTGCGGTGCTGAGCAGGGTCCGGGAGAACCTTGCCGAGTTGGATTTGCTATGATGTTTCATGGGAGGCGTCTGGTGCTTGGGACGGGATCTGGCAGTGAAATTTGTTCATCCGGGTTTCTCTATCTCATCAAATTACCGGGCAATTTTTTGCTGGTTTCCATGGGAATTTCATCTTTTGACAATTTTGTGAAATAAATATTGTCGGTAATAAAATATGAAATACATGGCAATTTTGTTTAATATGAATGTCTGCTAATGACTTGGATATGCAAGATATCATGGATCAAATGTCCTCCGATCTTTTTGGATACCAACATCCAAAAGGAACGGTAGATGTTTGTGGCTATTTTCTTGTGTCTTAGAATTGAATTAGTGATAATATTGCCTTTAGAATTTGTTCTAAAAATTGTATTCAGATAAAGACAATGTAAACTTCCGGTGCCAACCAGCACAAATACAATCCACATTTTCTTTCAGATAATGACTTCAAGGTTTCAACCACACACTAAAAGATTAAAAAATTTGTGGTAACATATCGGATAGCCACTGGGTAATCTTGCAATTGGTCATATCTTGTGTTACATCAGCTTGGTGGTAGACTCTAGATGAATAGTCAGAATTATCTGGCGACAACCTTGTAGTGATTGTACAGCAAGGGGCACATTATATTCCATTCTTCCACACCAGTCTGTGCCGGTGTGCTTAGTACCAGTGTATTTAATCTCTAATTCATAAAATTATGTTAGAAACTCAGGTCTAGTTAATTCCATATTCATGTCAAATCTAATTTATTATAGTTATGTCTCAGAAAGCCATAGATATTTCCGAACAGTACATCATGTTCTACCACATTTAGCAATTACTTGTATTTAAAATCAAATATTTGTTATCAGCAAGTTCATAATCAATTTCTTCATCTTTGTCTCTTTCTAATCAACAATACTACTTTAACAAGCCTTTATAATGACAAAGTCATAGTTTGAGGCCTTTCATCGCAAGGTCAAGGAGCTAGGCCACTTCCACATCTTTCCTCTCTAGGGCAAACTAACACAAGTCTTCAGCCTTCTCTTTGATTGCCGGATATCAAATGGTATCTTTGTCAGTTCAGATTCCTTCTATATTTCCTTTTATAGTCATGTAGTTTTCCATGTTCTGACTAAGCTAAAGGCTAGGAATCACAAGAAATTTGGAAATAAGTATTGCATAAGCTTGAATAAACGTCAAGTCATCATATTGCTTCAGATTATCTATCGTGGCCAAGTCAATCATGGTATCTAGCCTCACAGTGGCATGCTATATCAGTCTTCGATTCTCAGGCTTCCACACCAATGGGCAACTACAATCATAACCAGGTAACGTGTTCCTATATCACAGGTCCATTATAGAATCAATGTGTCCAAAACTACATGAGCACACGATAACTAGTATTTAAATAAGTTGCGTTTATTACGGCATAACTGGCAATCACTTCTAAATAGTCAAGGAGCAATGACGTGGTACCCTTCGATATGTCAACATACGAAATCATGATGTTCCTGTACATTATCTATTGCGGTGAATATCCTCAAGGTACCACCACCACCCGCCATCCTCATTACAGTGCTTAACCACTAACCTTATAACCACACAGATTTCCACAGCTAGCGCCCTGTCGTTAATAGTCTTAGAAGTTTCCTTCCATATGCATACTATTACGAAATATCAAACCGCAGCACACCCACCAAGGCCCAACTCGGCAAAGTTTGTAACCAGCTCTCTACTTTTGGGGTCCCTGGTTTTCTCACCAGCCTGCTTCCTGTATGTAATGACTTCTGTTATAATGACCACTCAGATAGATAATATGACTACCGCGCCCTCAGTAAATGTCGTTACTAATCCGCTTGGACCTCAGATTCTCAAACCCTAATATTCATTGTGTATGTTGTGTAACTATTGAGTAGCCACAACAGGAACACAGTAAACTTCTGGAAAGAACATGGAATCATGTCCAGAAAAACAACAAGAAAAAGCAAAAATAGAAACCATTATCAATGGCACTCAGGAGGCCAATGTAAGACTTAATAGCCGAGTCGTAAAGTTCACGCTGCTGACTCAGATAAACCACAGACATCGTATCTTGAAGGTCTGGGCGTGGCGAGTGATAGGGCTGTATGCATACATTTCGGGAAGCAAGATTGGCCAAAAATATATTCATCGGTTGGGCATGTGCTAAGTGGCTTTTCTGGTATGTATAGTTGCTTTATTATATTGTTGTTGGCTATCATCAAGTAGCTTCACATATCAATTTTTAGATTTACAGGTTTATGGTTACTTGCTAACAATAATGTGTATGACCTCATCGGCCCAAAGACTCATTTGTAAACTTGATCTCATCATAAAAAAAAACAATAAATACCCCCATGAATCATCTCCCCATCACCACTATGAAACCACAAAACCATCCTTCATCTCATCTTTTCATTCATCAACAATGACAACTTCTACTGACATCCCCTCCCTCACTATCAATTCCGCCCCTACTACATCTGCCATATCAAAGCCCCCCGTCCATCATCCAACGCCGCGAGAAAATCTACCTGCCCCTTGATACCTTCTAAACTGTCCTCTTTCTGCAGTACGTCTACACCAGCATCACCAACCGCCGTAAACATCCACCCTCAATATCCTCCAATCCATCGCAACTCCAGCGCCTTTACCAACAAATCGCACACGCTCCAAGATAACCTTGACACCACAATTGCCCAGGACTGCGAACTCGGCCTTGTCTTTTTCACAATGAATGCCGACGGAATGATGCGGTTTATGCGGAAGTATTATACCTGTGGATGGGAGAAGAGGTATCAGAAGATTTGTGGAAAGTGCACGCTCAATTATATGCCGGATAAGTATCCAAGGCCTCCTTATAAATAGCCTCTAGTTTGCTAGAGGCGCTACTTGTTTTTGCAAGTGGTGGCCTATAGTGGCCAATGCATATTTTTCTTCACATTTTCCTTTCTAGATATTACTCAATTACTTCGATTGGTTTCATCTTATCTAAGGTTGTAACCCAGACATTATCATATCGTAGTAATTAATTTCATTATCATGAAAACACTCCCGTCCCCCCCCTCCCCAAATCCTAAAATGGACCACTGCGAAGCCGGATAACATGTACTTGCTCCTATCCAGACACGTCACTATTCATCGCATCGTCGTTGTCATCTCCCATCTCCGCCTCCACTTCTAAATTCTCCTCCACCTTCACCTTCTTCGCCTTCGGCTCTTCCTCCGTCCCATCCATCCCTAAAATCCTTTTCTGCAACCCAGCATACATCCCCAAGTCCAACTCGAATCCTCTCACGCATTCCTTAATAACCTCGAGAGCCAAGCCGCCCGCGCTGATGCCATCCATGCACGTGTTCCACGCCCTGTCGGCCGCCACCCCTTTGAGCCCATATAGCCGGGTGAGCGCCGAGATCATGTCGGTGGCTGTGGAGCGGAATTGGATTTGCCGGAGAAGATAGGTCAGGACTGTGCGCACCAACGTCTTCACCTTGTAGAAGTCGCCTATCAGATACAGGTTGACCAGGTCTTCCGCAGGCATATATCCTTTTGATGACGCCCCATGAGCATACGGAGGGCTCTCCACTGGCAACCGGCACTCTCCAGTGTATAGAAAGTAAAGGAATGCAAAAACAACCCGAGAATCACCTTCCATACGGACCGGGAGTTCATTTGCCTGTGAGGGTTAGGGTTGGTAAACTAAAGGTAGGCTACAGCAAAAGAAGACTAGGGTTACGCACGTTCCATGTGGGGCTGAAGGCGGCGCGGAGGACGGGAGAGTTGGTGCAGATAATGACTTTGTGCACGGGGAATTCAAAGTTGTCGGAGCTTAAGATGGTCGCATCGCTGTATTCTTGAGAGAGAAATTGACTGTTGATTGCTTATTAGCAAAGGATGATTGTTCTAGTGTCTATGGCGACATATAAATGGAATAACGTACTCCCGGAGTGAGCGCTCGACAAATTTCTTGCTATCTGCTTCGGTTGTCATTTTATAAGAAGAGATGAATGTTATAGTAAATGAGGCTGTTCATGGTCAATTAAAATATGGATATCATGCCTTTTTGTAGATGAATGGTGATGCTTGTTTTACTTGAGTGATTGATGACTAAGTTAGGTAGATACGCCCGACTGCCTAAATGATCCCTATTAGTGCTTTCCAGATATTTAGAGATTTAGGTGGAAATAGGGATACCTAACTTGGACATGTGACAGTTATGAAGATATGTTTTAGATATTTAATATGCAGTTCCACATGTATCAATGTATCTAGTGACATTCCCTTCCTACAAATCCCCTGCTTACTAGGTTCATTGTGCAGGGAAATATAGCAAAGGCAACTTGATATCAAAACCCTTTGCCTCTGGTTTCCCTCTAACTGAACAACCACATGAAAACATCAAACTTCCAAATCACTAATAATTGAAATGCTAGCAAGTATCTACGTTGTGCACAGTGTTCATGAGACCTGCAAGTGGACATCTAGTACTAAGCTCAGCCTGGTATCTTGAATGCTTGAAAAGACACTTTGGCGTGCTAAGATCCGCAATGGTCACCTTGGCACGTGCTGAAAGCTTTTCGAACACAAAAGCCAAGCTTGGATTCCCATTTTCCAGAACTCTCGTGATCGGATGGTCCATCTCAATCAAAGTACTCACGTTGCATAATGCAGTCCCGAAAAGGTTCAGGAAGCTTCTGTTATCAGCAATGGGATGGTGGTACAGGTTCTGAAGAGCAATGATAAATGAGTCCTGGTTGAGACATCTATCGATCCAGTCTTGGATGTATGCATGCACCAATCTAGCAAGCTCTAGTACCTCGTAGCAAACGGAAGTCCGGTATAGATCCACCAAAAATAAAAGATCACCGACAATAGATTTGTGAGTGGCAGTTTTGGCGACTAGGACTTCGTCTGACTCTATTTCTGGGGGGACAAGATTGTCTGGAGTCAAGCTTACCCTTTCAACCTGATCTCGTAGTTTCGTGATTTCGTCATCTTCATCACTGGACACCTCATCGTCAGAATCCTCGCATCTAATAAGACCTAATAACTGAGATTCCTCACCTTTGACTTCAACTATAGCAGCATCTGCGGATGGTGAAGTATAGATAGAAGATGGCGCCTGGGCGTAATCGTCGGAGGATAATAGAGGTTCGGCTTCAACAGACGTTGCCGGATCGTCTATTTTACCTGTCTCGGCTGGTTGACTGATGGCAGGGCCTTCAAAGGAGGTGTCCTTGTCGACTTCTTTGGATTTATCTATCTCATCAGCAGCAGTAATAGGAGTGCAGATTCTCATGTCGTCAGCTACAGCTGTTCGTTCAAAATCATCACCAGATAGTCTAGCTGTATCTGCGTAGACCGTTTCATCGCCCGACATATCATCATGTACATCCTTATTGAGTGGCATATCTTCCGATCTTGAAACCGGTGCATGTGCTTCAGGTACATAGTTACTCTCATTAGATTGATGATTCGTTGGCTGTGATGTTTGCTCTTTCAGACTCGTTGCTAGAGAGTTCCAGCACGCGCACACGTATGGCCGGCTACATCTTGACATCAGACTGATGGTTAAAGATATCTCCAGTGTACAAAAATATTAAGAATATTCTCAAAAGACCCGGACTCATTTCAACCAGCAAGATGGGATGGCCATCAATCATGAGTTATAGGATGTCAGTCGATGCATTTCGTATTTCGCGTATATTCACGATACTTACCAGTGTATTGTTATCTTCAAGCTGCCACACTAGCACAGGTGACTGCAATGAAATAATGTATTTATGAATCGGGAAAATTAGTTCATTTGGAGTCATAAGCGCCGCATTGCCCAATGCTGGGCTAGCTAGGAGACTGCTGGTATCAATTAGTAACTGGTCGTTATCAAATGACTGTCGCGATCATCTTGCGGGAGAAGTCAGGGATTAGCATCAGCTGCCTCCGTGACCTTGGGTCCAGTGAAGATAACATGTTAAGGCTGATGGCAGCAAGTAAAGCTTGGCTGATGATGAGGATATTAAAGGATAACATGCAAGCATTAACATCACAAAAATATCCTAAGATTATTCTATGAGAGCATAACTACTGCTCCATTTTTTTGGAATTTTGCTACAGTTACTGTGTCTCTTTCCCTATTGTAGCAAGTCTCCACTTTTTGCTATAGTTGTCTATGAAGTAATTACCACTTTGGGGAAGGAATCCCTGCCTTAACTACTCTCATGATAACATGCCAAGAGATCACTACATATATTCAGACATGTATAGATACTGATATGTGATGAGTTTCCAGATACATGAAGTGTATCCTGAGCCAGTTGACTCTAGGTAGCAGTAAAGTAAAAATATAGATGCATTAAGGAAAGCATATTGTCACTGTGTTACTATTTGATATTGTGGAAGAGTGTCAAGCACTCAATGGAACAATATATACGACAATAAAATTATCTAGTACATTTAACCGTAGCCATAATATTATTCAGTGGTAGGGTTAACATGTTTTTGGATAATCCTGCACCCAAACACGAATAACAGATTCATTACAGATATAATTGAGTATTTAATGCTAGTCTATGCGCCCCCAAACACAAAATAAGATACATATAGAGAGGTCAAAAATTCAATACTGCAATGCCTATAATCCATCCTATCTAGGGTATACCCAAACTGTAGATTGGTTGTTGAGATTAAACCATGAACCCAAGTATCCTGAAAATACTAAAACTTCAGAGACCAAAACACATATTAAGATCAAAGGACATGACTAAGCAGCTTGCCTTGTGTAATGAGGTCTCAAACTTTCCACATTATGTTATAATGTATCTCCAGCCAGTCCCCTGCTACTTGCAGATTCAACTGTTGGATCACATTCAGTGCCTTGGACATGGCACGCCTCTTGCCCTCTGGCCCTGTGTCAACCGTGAAGTATTGTCAAGTAGTCTTAAGGCAGCACTTAACCACTTCAAGCATCATCATCTGCAGCCGGGTGTTTGCCCCCGGCTTTGTCGCCAGGATGACCGTGAAGAGGTTTCGTCGGAAAAACTCTTCGGCGAAAAAGGCATGGCTCAAGCAGATCATGTGCATACATATAGCCCAGATAGCCCTTTCATATTTAGCGGCGGCGGCAATGCTGAAAAAGTAGATGAGGATTTTCATGTCCTGGAAGTGAACATTGGGGGCGGCCGACCGATTTTGAGCTTCTCAGTAGCAGCTAATAGCGATTTTGATATCATCGGTTGCCAAGTAGCTCATGAAGCCGAATAATGAAAGGTAATCGGCCATAGTCTCGAGGCTTGGGTCTCTGTTTGGAATCTTGGCAATGTTAGAAGCATGTTTTAAGCCTAGGGCCGATGTTCCGTTCAATCTATGACACTTACCTGTTGTAAAATGTCCTCCATTTTGCCTCACAGATCCAAACAGTCCTTGGAAATGACTGCTGGTTGGATCTGGACCATTGACTTGCAGCCACTGTTCAAAATAAATGGCTGGTCACCGATACTGCCCATGGCTTTGCAGTTTGTGAGTATGAGTGGGCGAATATTGCAGGAACAAAGAGTCAAAACGTGCAGCTCGGGAGCCTTGATAACGAATGGGGCGCACTGTTAGCGTCTTGAAAAATAGTCCAACATTGTGGCCGGGGCGGCATGTTTGTTGAACTGAGAGCGGCTCTTGGAATAAATGTTGCTTTGGATAATAATTGGAAAAAAAAAAGAATTGAAAAAATAAAATAAAAATAGATGTAGAAAACGCTTGATGTATTCGAAAGATGAAATCTGAAATATGGTCTCAGTATGGTGTGTGTAGACAAAGAAAAATAAAAAGGACGGAAATTCAGTTCTCATATCTGTGCAGACTGACACATTTTTTGCAGGCTGTTTTTCCTAAAGTGGTAATTGGTCGACCTGTTTTGGAACGAAACCGACCAAGCTGTAATGTTCCACCTAACCCTGATTATGGATCAAAAAAACAACATTTTATCGAGATTTGCAACAATCTTCTTCAATAGCTTTCGATTATCCACCATAAAAATTTCCAGAAACTTTATTAATACATGATGTTGAAAATTTCAAGAGCCACTCACTTTATGTAGCGAAATTAGAGACAGGGAATTTTGAGATGTCAGAGTCTGACTGGTGCTCGAGAGTGCCTCGATTATTTTCAAGACAACTGTTTGAGCTCACTATAAAGAGTGCCAAGGTAAGCGTCGACATTCAAGAAATGATAACCGGAGTGACCTTAGCATATCTAACACTAAACCTTTTTTTACAGGCCAAGAAGCGGACACTGCATCTTGTCAAACTTGATATGGATACCAGTTCATTACTGTGTTGTATCTCGGAGAGTACGACCCGTGAATTGACCGCTCGAACAACTGGTATTTCCCACACTCAATCCTACAAAGTCAATAACTACGACTAATAATACTTTGCTAAATTGCTTTCCATAACGCAGTTGAGTGGAATCAAAGTCGCAAGATACCCACGGGTAGTGTCCGGACGTACCGACAGGCTGTACCTTTACCATCCACCCCCCAATCACACAGTCTTGCCTGATATTTGCTGGATGATTGCGTGCTATGTTTGTTCATATGTGACTCACGATCGATCCTGATCCACTCTTCTGATAGATCAATCGACTGATCAGTAATAATATCGCACATTGGGATCTATCTCGACAGCCATAGAATTTAATATAAAGAGTCGGAATTTGCCGGTGCCAGAATGACAAGGAATCATGACTTTTTGACGTAGACAAAAGTGCATCTCCAAGTAGTTTCCGAATCAGTAAGTTATCCCAGAAAAAGCATAAAGGCTACTTGCCGCCCACAAGTTATTGAATGGAAGGATCTCTTCTTTTTTATCACCACTTCATCAACAGCCGCTTTCTAGACTGCTTGGGTATCATACACTAGTACACGCTGGAAACCATGACGTACTAGTCGAACCAATAGTAAGTCTTTTGCCTCTTTACGGTTACCCCGTTGAACTCCAGCTAACATGCCATTACCAGAGGGATACCTCACATGATCCGTTGGTACTCCTGCGATGAAAATTCGATACCTTGGCTTTCTGTGGTCTTACAAAAATACACTACCATCCTTTTGCCCTTCCAGCCGATAAAATTGGCCGGTTGCAGGATAGTATGGCTTCTAGTCAAAGATCACGGTTGGTTCTTTTTAGTCTTATTCGCACTGGGGATTTCCTGGTGTTTGAATCAGCCAGATGAGCCATAATTATCTTTCATCATCCTGTCACGCATCAATTTGAAAGTTCCGTAGCACTGCTCTTGTGGCTCTTACTACGTGGGATCTTCCTTTTCCTTGATATGATACACTAATTATTTCCGTCATTCAATCGTCCAGATGCCTACTTCGGTATCCGGAGGCTTAAGGATCTCACGGTCGTAGACGATGTAATAACCATGACTATGAGACTGCTATTAATTCTGATGATGATACTACGCTATTGAGACGCCTTATCTGGATATGGAAAAAATCAACTGAATCGAGACTACCAGGACACATTGGTACCAGTGTGGTGAGGCTTGTGATTACGGTAGATGGTGGACCTTTATGCTAGATGCGTTAACCCGGTGCACAGTGCTTTTTCAATTGCACTTGACCTACGATATATACAAGCTCTTCCAGGATAGCTCTATCGTGGCCAGATAAAACTGTGTACATTGGCGTAGTTATAACTTGATCACTTATAAGCATGTCTGCATGAAGAATAAACTCAGCATCTATCCCATATTTTCGGTCTCATTGATGACAAGTTGTTATAATCTCATCATAATAGAACAACTTCCACCCTGATAGCTGTACGTCTGTTGTGTGCTTTGAGGGATATAGATCTGCTCAAGTCGTGACTAATGGTACTTGATTACAACAAGCCCGCGCAACCGCAGACCGCTCAAACAAGTCCGGCCACTTGACGCCCAGGTATGTTAATAATCCACCCTGTTAAATGTTATAAGCGATGGAAAGCCTCAAAACTACCATCTAGTTATAAAGTCCCGGGCTACCGCATATAATTAAGAGTCAGGTCCTCGAGTATTAGCTTTGCGATACAGAAGATGTGACCGGCAGGTCATCCAGCCCTAGTAAGGCCGGCCACGCAAGTAACACACTTCGGCACAGCAGGTACAAGTGTTGATGCGTTTTATATTAACAGGACTAGACAGATAATACAACAGGAATAAAATAAATCCCGCAAGGGTACAATGCTCTGTTTACTGTGACTTTTTAATGTGCCACAGGTCCGTCATCACCAGGGTTTCCAGTCTGGTGGAAGTGCGTTCACAGTGAGGTTGCCAAGATTGAAATGGGCCAGGAAATATGTGGAAGTTGCGTTTTTCACTACCAATGGACCTCCTGAAGATAATCATGATATCGGTCACCGACTGCCGTAATCTGTACATGGAGATGCATCCAGACTTGACTGTACCGACTCGCCTGCAGCGTATAGCTGGAGAAAACGTGAGACGGCTGCTGCACTCCAAATTATGCAGAGCCGGATATGTTATCCACTCTTGCCACCGACAAACACGGGTGAGGACATATCAAAGTAACGGACCAGTGTTGGTAGTGGGCCCGTGTAACATGGCCACAGCTACTATAGCCAGAAGAAACTTGGTTCGTTATGGAAGCCACAAGTGCCACAGAAACTCGCACACATCCGGATTTTACAGGTTATCTGGTATGTTTTCTGAATATATATGACATGACCCGAATGCTTGAAATGGGCCGCAATCAACCGTGCCACTTTCTTAGCACATACTTCGAATTCAGCTGATGGCACCGGGTCGGTTGTTTCATAAGCTTTTGAACAATAGCCCCTTGAAAGCGCCCCGTACCGGGGAATCGTGGCAGAAAGGACGAAGCGCACCCGGTTCTCAGGGCAAAAATCCTAACTCTTGATGGAACATGGGGGATTTCCGTGGAAGTGGATAGCGTAGAGAGCTGACAATGGCGATAACAACACCATGTTTTGTCGTTAGTCGAGATGTGATTTTGGCCATTATAGAAATTGTTGGGTCCTTTGGTCTTAAAATAGAGAGAGAAATCTTTACCATTGATGCAACAATGAGACTAACAACTCAACATTATATACACAGCGATCAGACCAATATAGAAGATCGCGGGCACTTGTGACAATGAGTCTCACGTCAATGACACTGTTTTGGCATTACAGTGCACCATGAGGATATGTATCCACCAGCCCAAACTTCAAAAATATGAAGTAGAAACATCTGGTGGACCTAGTTTCATGTCACTAAGACTCCGAATTTCTCAACGGGCGACTTATCGCGATAGGTCCACTCTACCTATGAGTTGACGTGGGATCCACCCACAGTAACACGCACAGCCGATGCGTGCACAAGAAGCACTAAAGTCCAACCCTAGTAGGTTTCAGAATAGGGCTACTGAAGAGATTGCGGGGTTTTTTTTTACGCAGACTCGTGTCTTCTTCAGTCATTGTACCCTTCACCCGATATCTAGTGAGCCCAGCCAATGCTTCTCACTCCAGATGATGAACCAGAATTGCCGACCGTGACCTGAGTCCTCTCTTTAAGATACAACTTAACTCTAGGCGCACGACACAAGCTAGTACTGTAGAGTGGAGACTCAACAGCACACGGCCTGAGATACTAAAGCGACAGCTCCACGTAATTCTCAGTGATATATGTGTTTCCAAAATATATTCCTGCAGTTGGGTATCTGATTACGCTGCTACAGGGAGTGGGATGCAGCAACGTGATCCAAAATATAAACTTTTTGGGGGGTGTTCGACAAGTCTTTGTGTACTTCATGTCTACGGAAAACCCAGTCTGAGACAATGCTGCTGTGCTAGCAATTGCCGTTTGGTCCCGGAATGGCATGTCAATATATCCCTTTCCCAGAGGCCAATTTTGTTTCATCAAAGAACGACAGTCGGTAACTGAAGGAATAGATAACTAGTTGGACATGCCAGAGCTAATGTGTTGCATCTCACTTTCGTAAATGTGATTTCTGAAAGGAAACACGGAAACACGGAAACACGGGAATTGATGAAATCCTCGGTTAAGACAGTGTGGCCGCAAAGCTTTCATGCCATAGAATTTTTGCATATCCGTCATGAAAAAGTACAGTGATGAAATCACCAAACAGCAGGAAGGTGGGTAATATTCCAATCCCGTATTCCTCCCGGATTCTGAGATTCTATAATTTCATAGTCATGGCCCGGGCATGAACCATCTAGATCGGTGCATCAAATTCTGACTGTGGAGGGGAAATTTGGATAATTACCAGTCACATATGAGTTAATGGGACGACCGGTAATTGAAATAGGTGTTGGGAATTTTTTATATCTACTAGCTCAGCGAGTTTCTGGAAGTGAGCAGCATTGCACGTCGAGTCGTTTAAATTGACAACTGAACACACAGGTGGGAACTTCAAATTGCAGACGTCTCAAGCTTGGGACTCTACTGACGTTGTAACAGATGACCTGTCTAAAGAGATAAGTCTGCGGAAATTACAAAATTAGCAGGAATTTTGAACCATCATCGCCACTAATGGCTGGCTTACCAGGAACTGAGTACCCACTAACAGGGCCATTCTTTGGCTCCTGTATTCCACCAGGACTGTTCTGGTCGCATCACCCAAGCCTTGGAAAACATGTCAGTCCATGTTCCTAGTATTGCATATGAGAACCATCCAAATAAGAAATCTCTCCCGGCTGCTCAGGTTGAGTATTAACGGAGTGAATACATCATTTGGTAATACCTAATCCTAGGTGATCTATATATTGACAGCTAGATACCATAACATCATATCTGACAAAATTCAAGATGACTTATCCAGAGGTGCTTTGATGCCAGCTGCCGATATGAAGCGGGTGACAACGAATGAATGAGAACCAAGAATGGCCATGGCAGCTGATGTGTATATTTTTATCGATATGTCTGGGTAGTCACTGGTTAAGTGAGTAAAGTCCCCAATTTCCCAAATCGGTACTTATTCCATTTTGCAGGAGGAAGCTACCCATAAATGATGATCCCCAGATGGAAAACAGTATCCTCAATGATAGGTAATCTGTTCTCCATCTCATGTTTGCCAGAATAGCCCTACCTATATCAATCATGATTCCGATCGATTGATCGATCAAGCGTTCGTCAGTATCCTGCAAACTAGCGGTATTTTGAAAATATGGCCGGGAGGTCCACGTTGACCTCCGCAGATTGACATGGTGCAGAGCTTTCGGGGGGTGTAGTTACCAAAACTGACCCTAATGTTACACATACCTACAAGAATTGGAGATGGCATCTTCCTGAACCGATTTAAGCCCCAAGGAAACTTACCAACAACTTATATACAGACATCAGAGCTTATATTTTCAATATCAACCAACTGGTCGCAGATCCTCGATGTCTAGAACAGTAGTACCCTTGTTATAGTTCTTGATAATCTATAAGGTTGGAACGTTTAATACTAAGTTTTACAGAATTGTTTAAGATGTCTCATATAATTTAGTTTATGGAATCATGTAATGGCGAATTATGGAAGCCAATAATCATATAACATTGCAAAGGAATCAATATTTCTTATGAGACCACCCGGAACTTGATTGAATATTATTAACTTGAAGCTTAGAGTGATGAAAACAGAATCCTGTATTAATAAACAGGTAGTAAACTAACTTATATTGGAATATAATATCATGATTAATGTCTCATCAATACAAAAGGGAATGTTCCAGTCAATTTCATTGAAATACTTCTTGGTTTTCTCTATAATTTGACAATTAACAGTGCATATGTTTAGCTAGATATAAAATTCACGATTCATCCATGTGGTTTATACTCATGAGACTTGCACCCTCATCTTGATCAACATACTAAACATACCTGATGTTGCGACTCATTATACTGCTACCCCGCGACTCCATTTGTATGTGTTTATAATATAATGTGAGAAATCCCACTAACCAGTTAACTCTGGTACAGATTTCTGGAAGATACTGAATTTAGAGATGATACACTGGAGATCATGTTTGGCAAACAATATCCGATTCACCAATGGGTCGTCTTCCAACAATCCGCCATGTTGAAGGCAATGAGTGGTGAGCGTTTGATGGTATATGAAAAGTTCTATCGGTGATGAGCCAAACTAACCTGTGCTTTTGCAGGGAAAAGAAAAACGATCAGTGAAAACAGAGATGATTAATGATGTTATGAAGTCCTTTCTACAGTTTCTGTATACCGGAGACTTCTTTGACCACTGAGATTGTCGAGTCTATGATACAAATGGCCGCCTGCAATGGCCTGACTTCCTGGTATCTTGCCCTAAACGGAAGCCTCCAATAAAATGTCCCGTGAAGGATGTATCGGTACGGTTTATGATTATGCTGTACCGCATAGCTAACTACTATCAAGTTCATGATATGAATTTCTGTTCGTATTGGTATATCAGAGATTATTTGGTCCGCCGACTGAGGAAGTCGATTTGGCCTCTCCGCACCAAGACGTTTACGAAAACCCCGTTGATGGCGATAGAGCACTAATTAGTTTTCTTGAAAAAGCTACGGCATTGTTGTATCCATAAAGAACCCATAAATGTGCTATTACCGAAATCATCCAGATTCATAATCTAAGAGCCCTGCATATTATAAAACAGTCTTTCACTAATTGAGACTGAAACCTTTGCAAATAATAAGAACTTGTACAGTCCGGGATTCCGGCATTTGAGATATCCCCCAACTTCAACAATCACATGGAGACCTTACACATGTAAGCTGCCCCGGGGTCAGACGGGAGACCGAGTAATCGGGACCAAAACTTTTGAATGCAGTCGTTTTCCACAATGCTGTGATATGGACCTTAACTCCCATCCTACACGTACCTCATGAAAAATTTACCAAGTTGTGGTTTATGCTGTTGAAGGATGCACATAATCGGAGAAAGTGGTTCTAGACTGAAGTGATTAAGTCACCGACATTGGAATTGTTGCCGCAGTGTACGTCCAGTTAGCGGCATGTTGATACTGCAGAATATGCTATCTAAACATGCCTTTGTTAAAAATAGCACCTTGCTAAATTTAGTCTGCATGTATGTATTTGTGCTTGTTGGTAATGGAATTAGGCTTCAACGTGACATTGTCCAGCTACGATGTGGGAGTCTGACTATAACCGCTGTTAGAACCCGGCCCCATGTAACCTTAATAATCCCATCTTAGATATATTTATTCCAGTCTATAATCTTACTTATAAGCTTCATGATTTCTACTTTTAACCTCTTAACTACTTTCAATTATGGACAGAGTCACTAAACGTCCCCTATTTTACCCGTATGTTGATCTATGAATCCTTTTGCGTGGTTCGCAGTGTGCACTAACCATATTACATTCATTGTTTAGACTCTTGGGTGCCCCTAAGTTCACTGATGCCATCTTAAAAACCACATGCGGGGCCGAGTACCCTGTGCACAAGGCCATTGTATGCCTTTTCTCTCCAGTTCTAACTGTGATGCTGAGTGACCGATGGCTAGTACGAGAACCTGATGGCAAGACATGTGTATATCAATGATACTGACTTATGTTTAGCCTAATGAATCACGGCCTATACTTGTTGAGATGAATCGCTATCTGTTGGAGTTATTTCTGATCTTCATCTATACCGGCGATATCATCGAGACTTGGCCTGCTAACCGACGACCAACTACCCCGACACCTGGCCTAGCCAAGGAGCCCACCTCTTCGGCTGACAAACTTTTAGAAGCGTCGACATCCCCAAGTCCAAAGGTTGAGAATTCGCCCACTACAAACACAGAAGAACCATTGGAAGATTCCATTGCAGATGAAGTCACTATACCGGTGTTCTCTGCCAATGCTACGGCACAATCTTCCACTACATTTGCATTCCCCAGTGGTAGCAGTGCTCCTGGTGTAGGAGGTTTTTTATATGGCAAAAGCTCGGCAAACACTGGACCCACAATCCCATTCGAAACGTTCAACTTTACCTATACAAGCTCCACTTCCGGTTCAAAAGGCGAGATCACTGGACAAAAATACCAATTTGAAGTACCCAAGTTGCCCAAATCTCCCGAGTATGAGAACCCACAAAAAGATCTTCAAGTATTAGTGCAGCTGTACAGAATTGGAGAATATTATCAGGTTGTGCAGCTGCAGGAGTTAACCTATCACTACATCCGACTGCAGCTAGAAATCGGGACACATCATACGCAATTCGTGGAAACTTTGCAATGCCTCTACACAGAACCTGTGGGTAGCGATACACAGCTTATTGGACTCTTTGAAACTGTATTGGCCAACGATGCTTGGGGAGATATCACGACCCAACCTGTGTATCTTGTCTTGAAACAACACAACCTTCTGGCCGCTAATATGACCGCCATGATGGCTCAGCGGTTAAAGATGAAAAACCTGCTCAATAAATGCCACTGTGAAAAAACAATACTCGGCAAGGAAAAGGCCGATATAAAGATGCGTTGTTCAAATCACCTTAACGATATTCAATATAGACACAGTCACGCATGCAAAATAATAGACAAGTTGCCGTGTAACTGTGAGATTCCATATACGACAAAGGCTCAAGATCAAGAAATGATTAAATTACCTCTGCCTACATTTGTGGTTCCTTCTGATTTTAAGCAGCGCTGAAATTTGTGGTTATATTGGAGTATCAGTGGAGTGTGCGTTGGTGCTAGGAGCTCTCATAAGTTCTCACTCATGTGTTTGATAGGCTAGGGTTGTGATTAGCGTAACTCTTCTTGGGATGCTCACAAGCGCCGACAATTTCCAGATAGTGAAAAAAAACATTTGATCAATAATATAAAGACAATATATTTGGATATTGGATCAACATTACATCAACAAAACAAACCATGAAACGGCGCATCTGAATGTCACTAAAAAGTGAGAGTCTGACTGTTTTCAAGCAGTCAAAAATATCTATAAAAAGGCTACTGTCGTCCATATGAAGGACAGTAATTTACCTACAGCTCAACATCGGTATATTCAAGATGGCCGTGCCTAATAATGACGGAGACGAACAACCATGGATATATCCGTGAGTGCGCTTAATAGCAACACTTTTGTATCACGAATCCACTGACAGATTCACAACTACAGTCTTCTGGGAAATCCAGAGTACAGCGATGCCATTTTGAAAACTACATGCGGGCGAGAGTATCCAATGCACAAAGTAATTGTCTGCTCGTTCTCACCCGTGTTACTGATTATGCCCAGCAAACAGTGGCTGGTCAGTCTACCGAGATTGAAATCCTCGTTTGGTTTTAGTTGTCCGGCTAATACTTGGCACACAGCCTAACGGTTTGCGACTTATTGAAGTCGAGATGGACATGAAATTGATGGAGTTCTTCTTGATAGTTCTATACACCGGTAATGTCAAGGTTGCATGGCCTGAAAACCGGAAACCAGCGGCAAAGAAGGAGAAACTAGGCAAGGAATTGGGCGATGAGCAATGGGAGACATCGTAAAACTATGAAACGGCTAGCGACAAGTCTGAGAGTAAGATTTCTACGTTCTGGAGCCAGGTCGACACATCAACTATGAGAATATCCCTCATGCCTCATACTGAACTCGACACTATGACGCACTTGTACAGACTGGGCGACTACTATCAAATTACAGCCATGAAATGACTCACATACAAATAAATTGAGGAAATCTTGAATAAGATCGAAGAGCATCCTGATTTTCCGCTTATGCTGGAAAGCCTTTACCAAGAACCTATAGGCAGTGACACAAGTTTGACCATGCTGTTTAAACAGTCACTAGCTAAGAATGAGACTGGCCCTTTTCCCAATACGCAGGGCTTCTATGTCCTCAAGAAGCACAATCCAAGTGCTGCCAACATCTTGACCACACTCTTAGGGCGTTTCCATAATAAGGAATGCGTACAAAAACGTCTAAGACATCTTAGAGAAGACCAAAAAGCATCCCAACTTACCGCTTCTGCTAGAACGAACTTACGAAAAGTACTATGGTAAACTAAACGGTATTTGCTGATACGCTTTATGATATATCTGGCTAAGGATCATTTGTTATGGCGGGAATATGAAAATTTAATTCTTGAAGTGTAGCGTATCATGTAGCCGAGCAAGTTAGTGCTATAGTATCCATGAAATTATTGCAGAAGAATAAGAAATAATCAGGTAGCCTCTTGAGTACGCCTTAATTGTACTTCATCGGAATATCATGACGTACTAGAATGTCTTTAAGACTCTAAAATAGCCATAAATTTGTGGGAAAATGAATTTTTCATGGTCCGATAAACAATTCTGGATTTAATTCTGGATTTCTACAAAGTTTTAAACATCTTAAATATCTGATTGGCCGTGACAACGTGGGATACTGCTGCCTCAAGAAACAAACATTACGTGAGTCGCTATGCGAGAGACTGACAACGTTATTGACTAGTGATGATATTGGCTACAGCACGATGTCATTTGATTTCAACTTTAAAGTCTATTCTTTCATGATATTGAACACAAGCTGTTTGTTACCTCCACAAAAAATGCCGTCCTCGAATAGCACATCACTAAGAAAGGTACCAGCACCTAGCCTTTACGCGTGCGTGCACTAGTTTCTATCGGCCACCATGATCTGCTGCAATTGAACTAACGTATATCCATAATAGTTTACTAAGTGACACCAAATACAGCGATGCAACTCTACTCTCAACAGATGCAAAAGAATATCCCGTTCATCGCAATGTAGTGTGTATATTCTGCCCTGTATTGGAGGTTATGCTTAGCGACAGATAGCTAGTATGTATTGGACTCTTCCTCGGATGAACAACAGGTGACCAAGAAGCCACATATCCGAATGGCCAACGTCCTATAGAAATGGAGATGGACTCTGTTAACCTTGAATATTTTCTGGTATATCTGTATACGGGAAATATCCTGCTGAAATATCCATACCTTGCGACTGAAAAGGTCCTACTCCGTCTGATCACTCTCTATAGAGTTGGAGACTATTACTGTCTTCCACTCTTAAAACAATTCATCTTCGACATCATGCTACAGAATATGTACTACGATGGATATACACCCTGTGATTTAGTTCTCGCCTTGAAATCTCTGATTGAAGAACTTATAGGTGATGATAGCAGAGTTTTGGATTACGTAACAGAGAAGATATGCAAGCGAGTGCGGGGGGATGTCAGTAATAACCCTGCATATCTGACATTGAAGACTTTCAATCCATTGGCAGCCAGTATCATGAAAGGAATGGCAAAGAGGTAATCGAGGAAGTAGGGGAATTTATAAGGCACGTACTAGCATAGTCAGTCAGAATCGTCCGAAGGAAAGTTGTATTGAACAAATGAATTACCTATATCCAGTCCAATAGACAGCTGATAATTTGCACAATATGTGTTGCATGTGATGAGCGAGAACATGATTAACATTAAGGTGCCTGTTGTTTTATGACCATGTGTTGATTATTTTGCTCTTACAGACATTTAATGTATTGGTGTTTCCTTATTTGGTAACATGTGATGGTAAGCCTCTTGTACCTTTAGGCTCCTGCTTTCTTATCCATCATCCTCCAAAAGGCTAAAGAGAGGAGTTTCCCATTTTGGATGTCATGACAAGTTCTGTGTCCATCCTTTACGTGTTGAAGCCCTAATTTATGCCGAACCCTGCCTTCTGCCTACATTGGCTGTCTGCAAATTGGGTCTTTCCAATAAGCTGTATCCAGGTAATTTGCCTTCATATAATATGCATCTCTACACTGAAGTGGTTGTCCAAGTTTATGCTTTGCATCCCCATCTGCAGTCATTATCTAATATTTGCTCTGTCATTGATGTCAAAATGCCATTTTGTTACCTTGTATTAGAATGACATGCCAAATTTTGACAATCCTCACTTCACATCTGACAATATTAGTCATCTCATCTCCAGAAATGGGATTTTCATTTCCAGTGATCGATGATGTCACCGGTGTACATGAACCGCAAGATCATTCACGCAAACCTCTCGTCGGTATCTATGGAGATTGCCCCCACACTGCGTATCTACGAGTTTGTTAACATTTTATACCTGGAGCATGGCGTTTCGCGATAGTGCAACTTGCTCTCGGCTGGGAATTGATAGCAGCATCTAGAACCGATGAACAAGGACAAATGAATTCGTGGACTGGGATCTCTTTACCGCACATTGTGATTATTTTGGAGTCAGTACTTGGTATTACCTAAAAGACTAGGTTTTCGTGGTCATCCATTCGTACTTGAGGAATCTGGGAATCGGTTAAGGTTCAGTATGGGCATGCGCTTTACGTGGCATGTTGGTAATATTGAATCAATTAATGTATAAGAATATTGATGCTGAGTCCCAGAGAAGAAAAGAGAATTTAAGATGAGCCATTATCCGTGTTTGCGCTAGTCAATTGCGAGCTGACAGTGGCAAATCTCTAGGATCCCCTCTGTAGTTGTATTATACCCATAGAACATCATTAACCCTCCAACTATAGTATCTCCTATTGGAAATGATGCCGTATGGCATAGGTGAGTTTTGATTGATATAAATGCAGTTTTACTAATGGTAATTTTACAAAAATACCCCATAGAGGATCTGGCTGCGCTTCTAAAACTCTATCCCCTGGCTGATAAATACAAGATACCAGAAATGAAGTTGGTGGTTTTCAATCATATGCGAGACTGTCTGGCTGCTGAGAAGGACGCCGAGAACTACCAGCAAGGTCATACAATGAAAGAGTGCAGATATCGCTTGGCCTTCTACCTCTACCAAGTGCGGATCAATGACATCTCCGATGTCCGGCGCGCAAGTTTCAAGGTCCATTTTGGACGAAGCAGAAGCTATCAAACAAGATGCTAGCTTGATAATTCGTGTATACCGTTTGACCGATAATTATCAAGCTGAAGGCCTGAAGAAACTTTCCTACTCCTCCATTCGACACATTCTGCGATATACCATGATGGATGACAGTTTCCCCGCGACGCTGCTTATGTTATACGAGTTGGTTGGCTGTGATGAGAAGCCTATTCGTTTGTTCAAAATAGTCTTCGATTAACAGGCTTGACAAGGATTGTTCATGGCACCCCGAATTCTTAGCGGTCAAGAGTCAGCATCTTCAGGGGGGAAAGGGTATTGGGATTGATGATGAGGCGGACGCGTCTGGAGGATGTGCGTCCGAACGACTCGGTACTGATTCTTCCGGAATATGAACACGCGTGTGCTTTTGGGGTAACTAGTGAAGGATATAGTTGAATTTATTGTAGATGGAACTTTTCTGGAATGCATTATCGGTAGAGCTGTGAAATTCTATTAGTATTGTATCTGAAAAATTCCATGTGGAAATGCAGAAAGTGCACTGAGGATATAATATCCTGGCCACGTGATTCTGTAGGGCAGACAGGGTGTTGGGATTGTAAATCCTACGACATCGGCACGTACCGAAGATCCTGACACAACAAATCAAGTATGGGGAATTAACGTGAGGCATTTTATCTGTTGATGTCATTGTCATTGACATTATCATGATGCTTTTATTTGAGGAAATGAGAAAAAAAGTGTGTGTGTGGATTTATCCAGGGTTTTTTTTTTGTAACTCTAGTAAACCTTGTAATGAAATTCGCATACAAACTTAAGATTAGAAGATCATGAAATTAGTTTTATTTCTCTCCATAAATCATTGATTCAGGCAAAGCACTACTACTAGGACATACATATAACATTCCCCATCATATTTAGATCATATTTATTTTCTTTTTACGGTTACAATATTATTCATGCCATTACTGGCCAACCAAAGTTTGTTCAGCGCTGATAGGAAGCCAGGTGGAATGCCACGCCCTGCGGTAGGCCGCTTCTTAAAAATATAATGTTTGATGTAGTCGTAAGTTGTTGCCTTTATGTTGTCAATCTAATAGTCCTCTGCCACTCTGTATATTTCCACAGTCTTAGGCAATTGGGCTTCATTTCATATTATATGAAAACTCATTTTAAACATGTAATACGTAGAAGGAAACAGGGCTACCATACTTTAAACTGTGCGGGAGTGAATACGTTAATCGGATGAACTGGCCTCCAAATTAGTTGTGGCCGTGGTGGGGGATGTTATTGTTCACAGGAGCCGGCGTATATTTCCATTCACTATTTACCATTCACTCGAAGCCAAATGCTTTCCTAAACAGTGGTGATTTTGCGCAGATTGCCGATTTGTGTACCTAGTACTGGTCTCCACAGACTGCAGCCAAGATGACATTTACTAGTTCTGCGATTTTCAGCGGTCGCAAGGCTTCAGTGTCAGAGGTTAATGTTCAGACTTATTTTCATTTTATTCATTGGCGGTAGTAAAAACAGCTATGGTTTCTTGGTGAGAATTGTTCATTATGTTGTTGATCAATTTGTTGGCTCGACAAGTTTAATTTCGGCTGTTCACAAAATGTAAGTCTCACTAATGTCAGGATTGGGTGTCACCCGCATAAACATGGACCTGCAACCAGACTGAATTTCGGATCCAGTATAGCCGAAGCTTCACTGCAGTTGAGGCTTATGTAATTCGAGATATCTTTTTCCTTCGTTGACATTGGCTTCCCGCGAGACTATCGTTAAAGACCCGGCTTCAAATGACGCGTCATACAGGATCCCTTCAATAAGACCGCCTATTAAGTGTCCATGCTTTTTTCCTGGTATGATAAAACTTGTGTAAGTGCCGGGGTTTCAGCCGCCGTGACATTGACGTGACGCCAATGGTGAAAATATTTGGAGTATGAAATCAAAGTTTATTCTTGAATATCCGTAAGTAAGCCTCTCAATCACGATATCAATTACAACCTTGTTTATCATCTGCTGATAATCCTGAAACTTCCGGTATAGTCAATATAGATTGCCGCAAAAACCAAAGCTGATATCAAATACAGCTAAATAGAAATCTCACTTTACAGCGTATCCAAGTTTGAAAGGGCTTTTCTTGGACTTTCCCCATGTTCCCATCCAGGAATATCCCATAATGACTTAAGACTGCCATTGATTTTAATAACCACCTACTAGTTCTGTCTCCAGCCAGTCAATACCAACTACACAAGAGCGGGAAGACTTTGTAAAGAATCAATGCGCAATGAATCCCTAATGCACTATATTGACTAGTTATTACCCACCTCTCCAGAGGAGAACTATGTTCTAATTAAAGTTTTGGGAGGCAGGATATCGGCTGACCGCATTCAGAGAAGGGTCTTGATTTGATCCTCCAATCACGGTCTGGTATGTGACTAGTTCAAGTTTAATGTTCACGCAACCTTTTTGTTTTTTTTTACCTCGCATATAAAAGGACCTTCACTTCGTTTTTCTTTGCTTGTGAATATCTGAGATTACCACCATTTCTCCTCCTCGTTCTCTTTCAGACTACACTATGTTTGATATGTTTCAACGAATTCAATTACATCAGCGCAAAATGCCACACCCACACCTATCCCCACGAATAAAGGCACTTCGAATACCCAACCGGACCAGGACACTCTAGGAGTTATCGCGCCCCTACGACCCCCCCACGCTTCTGGCTTTAGGAGAAGGCGAGGAGGTGGATATTAATTTTTCCAAAATTCTCGAGTACGTATATGACCATGGTCAATAATTATTCATCTGCTAACCGTCAATAAACAGAAGGAAGACAGGCGTCAGTATTCCTTCTAATATATGCCTACGCTCAAGAACCAGCGAAATATGCCTTGTCCACAGAGCAGTGTTGATGGAAAGATCAAGGTTCTTTAGAAAGGCCCTCAGTTGCGATTTTTTTGTAACTGATGATGAATTTGATTCCATATCTCGTGCCCCATTCCTATACTGTTTTACTAGGACTCCGAGAATCCTCGAATTGTTGAAATTGAAATGTTCTATTGGCAAAGCTTCAACCTATTGTATTTTATATACTTCAACGAGTTGCCACGGACTGAGCCTTTGTCCGTGTTTCTCAAACAAAATGTTCAAATGTACAGCCTGCTCGAAATGATTGCGTTGTATTGTTTATTCATACTACAAAGTTTCATACCTAGAACAGTCTATCCTTGCATATACTGAACTAGTAATGAAACTAATAACAGAAGATAAATTTCTTTCTGCCTGGAGATCCATCTTAGAAGACAGCAACGGTCCACCCAAGCGCTGGCTTATTCCATTAGAATATCTTGCGTTCCGACCTCTCAATAACAACATTGAAATATGGGAGAAAATCATGGAATTTGTCAACTGCTACGAATCTCACGGCCGGATGTCCGGCTTCGTCTACAAGTACATCAACTTTCTGCTAGCTCTTCCTTGTGTGGTTCGTCCGCTCAAATGGCATCGATGCCGGGATACCTCTTTGCATGCCCTTGTGCTGATCAATATGATTAACGCATTTTTTTTGGCTCTGAAAAGCACCCGTTTACCGATGAATATGCATCTGTAGCGCCAATGTATCGTCTAAGATTGCGGATGTATCAGACCTCTTCCATTAGTATATAACAAATGGACGTTGGATGAATTGGCAAACGTTAATATCTGAGTAAATAAAAGCTACTACAGAGTGAAGATGGAAATTTCCTACAAAGAGATATTCATATTAGAGTCGGATGTGTGGGCTAGACTACTTCAGAATTCTGAGGGGCTTGTTCCCAAGTTTGTGATATCGGGTAAGAAGTCCACACGTTGCCGGCTAGCCAAAAAGCTTCGCATTTGTGGGCAGCAGATCAAAGTTAAAGAGGATGAAGAAGTGATAGTTCAACCCAGAAGTTTGGGTATGGAGTCTATTGAAGGCCAGCTGTCTGGGTACAAGATGTTACAATCAATAAAGTAAAAAGAGAAGAACATGGACAAAAGTTATGATTTGAAGAAGAAACAGTCTCTGAAACGATACTTTAAGAACCGGATCTGGAAGTCCGCGGTTTGTAGTCAACAGTACACGACCGAAGCTGATTTCTAGGATGGTTTGTTTCTAATTAGGTGAGGTTAAGGTAAAATGGCAGGCTTAAGACGCAATGGGTTCAGATGTTTAAATTAGACCAGTATAAAGTGGGTATGCTTTTGGAAAAGAATCCGGACATTTGTACTTAAATCATATACGTACATATATTATAATTTGTTTCACGTAGGCCATGTGTCATTCGCCCTAGGTAAATGCAATAGATTTTGTGGCCGACTTGCATCCCCAGATTACTGTCAACGAGGCTCTCAGTCAACCTCATCAAGATATCACCTTATGATGTGAAGGTCTCAAAGCGGAAGTCTCGTAACATAGCTGGAAATTACTCCACATAATCCCAGCTGTCTGGCCTGGCTTTGTGAAGACTCTCATACTCTTCCAATTTAGCAATACATACAAAGACTGGATGATCATGATACATCTTCCAGAATACTGATTGTAACATTACATTTATCATAATTCTCTTATATGTTAAAGTCGGCTCTCTATATAATCACACGTCGCTAAATTCTCACTCGTTTAGGGCTCGTTTCTCACGCCAACACCGCATATGGAGACTTGCTCCTGCAGGTGACCGATGGCACTATTCGATACATGCACTAAACCGTAGTGTATCCACCATATCCAAAGTTGCTAACCAAGCCCTCAGCTGACAAGCGAAGTCGTGGCAGTCTCTAATTTGAGAGAGAATATCGATAGACTGATACGCTCCAGACAACTACAACGATTCCATCCCCGATGACTAAAGTCTCTAAACTGGAAAGTCGGCTTCTGAGTCCGAATATGATAGAGCAGAGGGAAACTTTTTCAATCGGTGAGAGCAAAACTTGGGATACTATATACAACAGACTGATCCCATGACCTCAACGTCGGTGGTCAGGAATTTTCCCCATTTGTGAAGAATATTGATTCCCTACTGAGTGGTATACCTACGCTCTAGTTTCCAGACAAGGTATTTTACACAAAAATATGCACCTTATAGCCTTCTCTCCAGTACTGTTTATATCTTAAGAAGCATCACGCCGACATTTACCTGGTTTTCACGCTTAAGGATTACAAATATTTTGAGCCAGTCATCAAGGAACACTGCAAATACGTTGATAGGGCTGTCTCTCAATGGTAGTATATCACTCCCTCCATCTTTCCAATCATTCAGTGAACAATAATGGGAGGGTATAGTAATAATGCTCACAAATCACCGTTTTGCTGTTTGAAAGAGCGCCCGATGTCAGCCAATCTCTCGCCAGCGCACGGGATACAGCAGACTTCAACTTACTAGGTGGTTTACTCAATTTGGATAATCATCACTATGCCCAGCGTAAGCATAGTTCATTTTAAGTAATTCAATATAAAAATTCACATTTTGAGACATAAGAAAGAGGGGGACATTTATATTTATGGTCACCTGCCGCATAGTTTTCCGGAACCCTTCTCCAGTTAGTTCTTACTACTATATGGGCTGCAGCGTGGCTTCACGGGGCTCCAGAGTAGACAATGTCAGTGCTTCTCATTTCCACCCTTATAGCTTTTTGTGTCCGAAAATTAAGATGAATGAATTTAATTAGAGGTGACTGTATTCTCCCACTAAAGAAAGGTGGCAAAATAGAAAAGTCATCATGTACGTCAGGTGATATGTGTCTGTATCCCTCATCATTATCCGCATATCAGAGAGTCCAGACACCGAAACAAAGTCTGTCATTCATTGTGTTAAGGACAGTGCCTCTGTAACCTAAGCTTTGGGTCGGTGTTCATTTTGTAGTTGGGCTGATGGATAGTAGACTATGGCATCGCGGAAACACCGGCCCTAGATGAGAGCAGGAAAGAGAGCAGTTCTTGGTGGGGGATTAATTCATATATATGCACGACGAGACTGGAAAGTCAATAGGCACAACTTGTACACTTCATTAATAGCATCACCAGAGTAAAAGTATACACACTCTGACTGAGTTGGGAATGACTGGTGGATGAAACACCAGTACTAGATATTTCAAGTACATACCCTGGAACAGAGAACAACAACGCCAACCTCGAGGCAGAGATCAATACCAGTATCCACAGGTTAATACTGGTGCACCACGTATTGTTTGTCACGTAATGCTCTACTGTTTCCCCGTCAACACGTGGAGATACTATTCACGGAGTTCCATCCAATGTCACCAAGCCAAGGGACTGGAAGTTTTCTGATATATAATGGCAACCTGCTGGGACTCGAAAATATCCATCCTGTAAAGTCCGATGGGACAGGACAGACAGTTATTGTGTAGCGGAACTCAAGGAGGATGCCAACATCAGAAACTATGCAGAGGGGCTTCAAGATTGTGCTCTCTCGGATGATCGTTACAAGAGAAAGGAAACGTGGGACAGAAAGTTCATCACTACAGTGGATGAAAAAAAATGGAAAACAGACATGACGGTATTCAAGTTATATCTCACTGGTTGATCACTGAACGTCCGACAGACGGACCAAGGAAGGCTCAGAGAGCACATAGTACGTTCATTAATAAACACTTTTGCATGTCCGCGCAAACTTCGAATATCGATACGGAATCTCCGCTATCCTTCAGTCGGCCGGTCGTGTCCCTGTTGCAACGGATGCAGAAATTCTGAACTGGTATTACCACCGGTCGAGCCACAGGGACAAGCAATCTACCAAGAAGAAAGCAAATGACATTGTATCATTACAGAGAGGTCTGTATCAAGTTTGTACTCCTTTTTCTCTCTCTCGCATGTGTGCGAAAGGTTCTAAATCATGGTCTAAGGAATTGAATGAGTCAATATATTGCTCACGAGGATGCAGGACACACAGAGATGCAAGAAGACTTACCATACCACAAGTGGTGACATGCAGCCGCAGACGAGCCAATGAAGGACACTGGCCATGCTCACACTACAAGTAGACTTCACATTACTCTAGACTTGGGAATCTCTGCCACTTTAAATACTCCAAAATTCTGAGCACAGATCAGTCAATTTTGATTTGAACTATCGGCAAGGCGTCTCTACTAGAGCACACGCACACGCACACCCCTCAACTCATGAGCGCCCAATTAGGGAAGTCACTTGCTATTCGAGATACCAGGGCCATCATGAAGACGAGGGGTGGCTGGCCGTTAAGACATTGAGCCGGGGTGGTTTTCGTTTGCCAAGAATGAAGGATGATTTATGAGATTGATCGATCGGTAGATGGACGGGATCGATGGGATGAGTCTATGACTCATGGATCAAGCCGTTGTGATGACAATCAGACTCTAGAACATAAGCGTAGCTTGTGAAGTCCCTTCCATCAATCACGATGTCCGATTCAACCCTTGATCCTTGACCCTGGGACAGTCATGAGACAAAAAAACCCTACTTCATAACCTTACATTCCACTAGTAACATATTCACAAATCAATACATCTGGTTTAAAGAGCGACAAGTTTATTCATTCAGCGGCGACATTCAATGAGCGACAGCCACTATCTTCCGATCCAACCCATTTCTAGATCCAGATCCACGGCCATTCCAAGCCTCACTCTTCCAACTTCCTTAATCCCTTACTGGAGGAAGCCAACATCGTTCTGCTTCTTGCGCAGGTCGAACACTCTCATGCACTCCTCCGCAGCCTTGACACCAGAAAGAGCCATGGCACCGAAAGTAGGTCCCATCCGGTTAGCACCATCAACCTCTGACAACTCCATGCCACCGACAATCAGACCGGGAACAATCTCTCGAGTGCCCTTAACAATGGCATCCTCAGCCAGCGACATGTCGAGACCGCGCATGCCGCCGAGCTTCTCAATGCGCTGCATCGAGACAAGGCGCTTGACAGAAAAGGCACCCATGGGGCCATCGTGACCAGTGGTCGAAATGACGACAGGGGCATTTATAGTGTTTGGGTCCATGCAGGACTGGTCGTCATGGTGCAAAGAAACCAGAGTCCAATTAGTGACAACACCAGCAACACGAACACCTTCACCGTCTTCGTCAGGACGAGTGATAAGATCCTCAACAGCAGTAGCGTTGAACAGCTTGACATTAGGGCAAGCCAGAACCTTGGACAGAATGGTGCTGGTGAAAAGAGCCGCGTGCTTGACAACGACAAAATCACCCTCGTCATCGTACGGGACGCCGAGCTCACGGAGGAATATGTCGGCAGGCTTGCGCATGACCATGGCAGAGAACAGCTGGCCACCAAGCCAAGCGCCACCACCGGGAGACACACCAGCCTCTATGATGGTGATCTGAAGATCAGGACACTGCTTGGCTAAGACGTAGGCGGCGGACAAACCGCAAGACCCAGCACCGATGATGACAACGTCAGTCTCCGCGTGCTGGTGAAGATCCTGGAAATAGCGCGAGGTCATGGCACGAGAGACCTGCGACTCACGGATGGGAGCAAAGAAAAAACTCTCCCAGTTGTTGCGGAGATCCAGCAGCTCCTTGGAAAGAGCGAGGGCATCACTGAGCGGATGGTCCTTGGTAGCGATGGGCTCGACAGAGCGCAGGGCAGGAGAAACGGCAGAGGGGGCCATTGTCTTTGATTAATTGGTGGGTGGCAATAACTAAACAAATTGTTAGCGGAATGTCATGACCGGCGGTGTGGGTAGATGATCAAGCCGCATGATCCTTTTCGCTGGAATTACCCAGATCAAGTAGTTTCGCCGTATATTCTCAGCCGACTCTCAAGTACCAGAGACTGCCCTGGAGGACATTTCTCAGGCCTCGTTGAAGGCACCGGCCCATGCATATGGCTTATCATACTGTACCTAAGGGGTCATTGTATGAAATGAAAGATGGCAAATGTCATGAATGTATGTTTGTGCGTATGAATCATGAACGCGGAGTTCCAGATCCCGTTCCAGGGCTTTTTTTCAGGCCATTGCGTACGTTTCTCTAGGAGAATACACGGTTAGTAGTTCTTCTCAGTGAAGATAAGGTGAGGAAATTCATTACTATTCAGTTAAAGTAGCTAGAAAACTAGAGTTTGTATGATTTCGACAATTTTATTGGTACTGCGGATGAAGAAGAAACAAAGAATTGAGTAAACTTAACAGCGGGGAGGGATAATATTTATATTATTATTATGATCTGGTAGTTACTCACCTATGAACCCATTCTCAAGCTATTTCTCTACAAAGCAGTTGCCCACCCGAATAGGCCCGACTTCATGACTCCCGCAGTCACACCTCCGACATCCAACCAACCAATCATTAATCCTTCAAACCATTAGATCAGCCCTCCGGTCCATCATGATCCTGGCATCTCCAAAAAAAACACTACGATGATTAATTTACCACTATCCTCTGTTATCTTCGCTTCGTCGTAAATAATCCCGGAGCAAAACTTGCTGATTATCACCGGCTTCGGCCGGCTACACACGGATCATCTCCAGGTTTCACGAATATCAACCCTTGCTGCCCCGCACTGCGGAACAAAATCCCAGGTCGAGCATTGTCCGACGGAAAAACCCCACACTTCCCTGTCCACGTGTGTGTGCTAGTGCCTAAGATATATGCCCAGGTATAACGATGATCGGCACGGCTGCTAAATGAATAATGTTCATTAGACCATTGTATGAGTCATCACGCCATGTTGCGATGTGATGCTGGCCAGAATTTTATGTGCACGATGCAAGGCAGGAATGAAATGTCTTCTGATTGAGATGTGGCGGGTGAGGGGGTGGAATTATAGTGAGGGGGGGCAGTAACGCACTGAATTATGATAACGGGACGGCATCGGAGGTAGGGTTATAGTGGTGAGTTCGTCCGCTACACATGAATGATGCATTTATGTAGATATATGTATTGATTCAAATCCAAGAAATATACGGCTTTTCTTAGCAGGTTTCATGATTCAAGTTGCAGTCATGTTAATAGTGTGAATGTCAGTTCATTCACATGCTATTGAAGCATCTCTTCAATCAACATGTAATCTTCAATCCGATCAGCAAAATTACGGATACCCTGGTCCGCCCATAGTTAAACACAATTTCTACAAAAAAAATTATTTCAATCAGACTATGGCAAGATTCTGATTGTCTTCATAATTGATATTCTAGGTCATGATGAATACATAGAACCTTATTAGAGACAATCAGCTACACCCCGCCACACTCGTTATGAACCCTTCTTATGTACTAACCCTACTAGTGACCATAGAGCAGTTATATGTTAACCCATTGATCTTCAGCGACAAACAAATATGAAATCATGCGATCATTGGAAACTTAGACAATCTACCGGCAGTCCATCATCAGCCTTAAATAATAACTCATACTAGAGCGTCTTTTGTCATTCTCCATCGCAAAAATGATCCAATCAATAACAAAAAATTCATCACGACATCAGATGCACCACCCAAGCTTCTCAAGATAAACAAGACGAAATGTGACAATAACTATCAAAAAATCAAACAAGATATCAAACCGACAAATTTCTACCCCAACTCCAAGTCCAGAAAAGAAGCAATCAAAACGGAATATACCGCCGCTGCTGCTCTTCAATCTCTTGCATCCTCCTATTCACCACCTCGTCCACCCTCAACTCATCCATCCACAACTCATCCTCCTCCCCATCCTCGTCATCCTCCCATCCTGCCCCCTGCACCAACGAGCACACAACCTCATCCAAAATCTCCAACCTGTGCATCCGCCTTGTCCACTTCAGACCGATAGCCAACCAGCGCTGGACGCCCCACTGTCGATCGTACGCCTGGTTGAACGTCTCGAGGACCTCCAGCAGAAACGGTCCATTGCCAAGTACAGGGCCAAGGACATCGACATCCTTCATTGAGGAAAGGACGGACCAGTTGCGCGCAATTAGTTGCCCGAGGTAGCGACGGAGGTACGGGTCGGGGTTTTTGCCCGTAGCCACTTGGCGGATGGCGCGGAGGAAGCCCGGAGAGGGCGGGGAGGCCCAGGACTTGAGGAGGTTTGACAGGTGGTGTTGAAGCGGGAGGAGGGAGAACTGGGAGGTAAACCGGAGGGCCTCGGGGAGGGGCGACCCGAACAGTGTGTCATCTGTGGAACCATGATTGTTAGAACCTTTCGATGCATGTGCTATGATATGTATATATGTATGTATTTACTTGGGTCGATTGGCTCGCACCACCAATCTTCCACCCTCCACCGTACCACAAACTGGACAGCCAGCACCGAGTAATCCATTGGTATAACTGTTCGTCCCTCTGGGTCAACTTCCCGATGCCTCAAGACCTCCAAAGCTAATGGTGATGAGAGCGAATAAAAGAACTCACTCTTCAAAAGGAGGCTTTTCTCGTCACGTAGGTACAAGTAAAGGTCTAATCTGGGACGCGACGCGCCGGAGGGTGGCGAGGGTAGGGCATCGGGGAGGAGGGAGCAATGGGTGGGGGGCGAGGCGGGGTGCTCGTCGGTGAAGTGGACGATGGTAGGGTTGGCGGAAGACATTGGATGGAGAGGAATCTTCCGTTAAAATAAAAAAAAATAGAAAAAATAGAAAAAAAAGAGAAGAAAGAGTGAAAATGACGGACAATTTGTTGTGGCAGTGCGAAATGTATCAATGAATTCTCAGCGAAGATGTTGCTTGTAGAGAACAATTTGAAACTCAAAGAGAAAGCTGGTGTTGTGTGTCTCAAGAAAAATGAAAAGGAAGCTAACCATCCTCTGATAAAATTTTATAAGCGTCGGCCATCTGGTTTATGCGGCGCGTTTGTTGTGTAGTTATTGTCCAAATGTCGACTTTCGGTCCCCAGAATGAAATCATCGTTTCCTCTTTCGGTAATTAACAAAATAACAGACTGAAACATGACCCTGTATTAGGGTTCGATGAATGGGTCAACAGAAATTAAGAGGAAAGCATAGTAATGATAAACTAGGAGTCAGACCAAGCCACGGGCAGTAAGTATCGCGTCTTGGGGAAACATTATTATCAAATAGATTAATTAATTAATATAGATTAAATTAAACACCAAGAAACCATCAAGGAAAGGACCCCCACTTAATCCAAGTCCGAACCAAACATCGGAACATCTACCAATACTGGAAGACCCCGACTCTTATCATCAACAATCTTAGGCGAACACGACATGGCTCCTCCAGACGCAAAAGTCTTGAAGGGCAGTAGTATCCCCCGGGTACTTTCGACCAGCTGACGCAGTTCAACAGGAAGAAGCTCGCGCACTTGCGTGTTGATCTGCCGATACTTTTCCCGGTCATTAAGACAGAAGCGAGAAGTCTGCACACGATCATATGTTTCATGGACGACAAGCTCGAGCATTGCGGGATCTTTGTGGGCGAGATTCTTGAGTGTCAGGTCGCGGCAGTCGGCCTGAAACTCGCGGTTGGCCAAATGTACGGCGAAGACTTTACGGAGTTCGCGATCCTGGGATGCATCGTTAGGGGCCAGGACGAGGTGGAAGGCCTTAATTAGGTCGGCGCTTTTGACCAACAGGCTCAGGTGGCTGAGGATGCTGGTAGTCATATGGTCGAGGTGCCAGGCCTTTGCGATCATGTAGGCGTCAACCATGACTTCGGGGCTGGGCTTCCGCTCTGGCAAAAATACAAGTAGGAAATTAATCTCATGTTGTGGAAAATATTCTTGAGATTGTGACTTACTCATGATCCTCCCCTCAGTCCATCTTGTGTAGATCCATTGGATGACTGTGAGCAGCGATTCTTGATAACGGGCCTTGACGTAGAGCGGTAAATGCTTTTGCATTGCCTTTTGAACAATGCTTGCAAGACGGGTGCTAGCAGATGCCAGCACAGAGCTATGAGAACGCAGGGAAAACGATTGCCCCACTATGGCTACCAGAATATCCGTGCAGTGGCCGTCGATGACACATCTAGGTAATAGTGCATTGTTAGCTATATATTGGATATAAAGGATGATAGCCAGTAACAAGGAAGTTATGATATTGAGTCACTAGCTGAAACTTACCTTTCGTCAGGTATTCCATGGGTCAGATCCCTAGTCGGGATAACGCGCTCTGGAGGTCGGGCCCCTCTCAAAGTTTCACGGAAAGGAAGAGCCATCTCATACGTAGGGAAGACAGACATTAGGCATGGGAGAAGTCTGATAATCACAGAATTCAGATTAGAGTGGTGTTTTATGATTGATGATTGCAAAAAAAGCTAGATGGAAATACGAAAACCCGGATTCAAAGATGATTGTAAAGAGAATAAATTAAAACTACAGAGAACCATGCCAAAAATCAAAATCTGATGAGTCCTGTCAAAATTATGCCACCTAGGCAACTACATTACTGCCCAACCCCACTTAACACGCACAAAAACGAAAGAATTCCAAGAAGAGGAATTTCTACAATATCACGGCAGCAAAAGGAAAGTGTGCAGATTTTAGAGTTTCGTCTGAATTAATGTAATGTAGTTGATGAGATTACCTTTTTGGGCTTGTCAAAGTGAGATTAGGCTATATTAAGGTTACATGGTGACACAACAGGTGTTAATTGCTGTATTTTTGTGGACATTTTATTCGTATGGAAGAAGATGATAGTTGTAATTTGCAGGGATTTTTGGTTACACGTAGGATAGGGCGAAAGAAAACAGGTAATGCCATAGTTGTTCGTCTGCACATTCCCGTTGGCTATGCCACAGTTTGTTAGGTGCATGGGAAGTGTAATTCTGAAGTTCGATATTCTCTCCCGATATAGACTCACCACACAAAAGGTGGATTGTTCACATGAATTAGACCGATGCTCGTCAGAGACCGGCACATCTCGGGGCATTTTCAAATACTAACTGTGATGGAAAGTCAAACAATACACATAGATTGCCTATATACCAGGCTTCCGGTAATACAACTGGTCTGTACGAATAACCCAGATGCATCTATCGATAATATGGGCTACTGGATAGGGGTCGCATCCGGAGATTTGCCAAACGTTACAATATTTGGGATTCACTTCCCCATCTACGTGATGCTGTCCAAACAAACAACTAGAATTCCTGGCCCTCTATCCTGGGCATTAATATTTTGCACTTCAAAGGCCATGGCCAATTCAGCAAATCAAAGAGTCTAAATTTAGATATGATCCTAGCCCGCGGCCAGACAGCAAGAAAAAGAATCAAGCTAACTTGCACGAGGGAACCCCCACTCATCTTATTCCTTTCACAAAAGACGATTTAGGGTTCTGAATTGCGTCTAGAGTAGATTCAGATGTTCATCTAAAATGACAACATAGCATCTGAATATCTAGTTGTCGGGTTTCATCAGATCCAGCAAGACAAAAACAGGTGATATGTCAATAGTTGGTGATAACCAGATCCAGTAGTTCACGCTATCGGTGCGGCCCCAGCAGGTATAGTTCCAAAACACCCTCCTTCAGAGATACAAATCAAAGTACACATCTTGGATTTTATGCTCTGTGAGCAATGTGCCTCCATATAAAAGCCACCAGTAAACTTGCCTATTGTGAGCTCAGTTAAATTGGAACAGAATTAGTCCATATTCCCATATATGCAAGTTTATTCCAAGGCGAGAAGATCTGAGCAGACACAAATATGTCAGTAGAACAAGTGTTTCTGGGCAATTAACAAGCACAGAATCTTGTATACAGTCTACAGACATTACTTCTTCTATCAGCTCATTTTTATGGTACTTTTATTATTTAGAATTTAGATATATATAGTATTACATGTAGAAATGGGGAAAGATAAATCATATACCACTATAGCCATAAGCACTATTGTCCGTATATATCCTGAATCAAGCATGATAACTATATATAATAAGGGAAATAAGAATACCTATACCAGGCTATCCTACCAGGGAGTCAAATACGGGCACAGTACCATGTACGTGGAATGTGGGGATAAGTCCACGGATAAAGTAGTGGCAAATGATAGTCCTCGTGGCGTGGGAGACATTCCCGGTGGTCAGTAATCCTTAACGACCCGACTTTCAGCCTCAGATGGATAAAGCCCATGTTCGCGACTGAGACTGGTGGAGGCATACCCAATAGAATAATGTAGATTGTGATTCAACACAAACAACGTACCGGGGTAGCCCGTGATTTCCACCATAATGATAATCATTCCCTCTCTCGTGCCATTTCTTGTCACGTGTGCGTCCAAGTGTTATCTGATTTTGAAATTCGGTCAAACAAGGCCTGTGGGTATTGGCCTTATCAGTCACTACATCAGGTCGATAGGGTAGGAAACATGCGAACTGTTTTCGGATCTGGGTGATTATTCAGCTGAAGAAAGTCGGGCAGCCATAAACGTGTCACTGACAAATGATACTTCGCACAGTATCCCAATGAGAATTATCTCTCTCTACTTGACAGGTTCCGAGACTGCCGGGTACTTGTAAATGTAGTGTGATAGGTTAAGCAGCTAACAGGTGATCCCAGTGGGTGTGAGGGGGCTGGAGCAGGTCATGTTTGCGTACCCCCACCTGATAATATTAGTCAACGTGATGCATCGATGATTTATCATGATTTAATGCATCGGGCTGTCCTTTAGTGATAGCTTTTTCGAAGTTCCAACATATAATAGCTACACCATAATCCCAGGCTTAGCCACAGGCGCCCAGGAATGGGCCAATGATCTATGCCATAGACACGACTGATAACTAAGGCACCAGACAATTGCAACCACCGTCATTGCAATAGCCCAAGGATACCAGTGTTACCCCACAAACCGGAGTTTTCACACCTAGCTAATCATCATATTTCCATGTACATCCTTTGACCTAACAGAGGCGGAGCCCAGAAGACCATCATCAGGCGACTCAGAGCTTGTAATCTAAACTCTGACATCAATCGTCCCGTTTTCAAGAGGACGAATTAGCCGTGACTGAGGAGCAACGCGCAAATGTTTGCCTCTGAGAGTAGCGTAATGAGACTTACAGACTCCAAGCAATGAGCATCGACAGCATTGGGAATAGCATTATACATTGTGTTTCTCTCAAGCACCACATGACATTCTGGCCGTAGCAGCCAGGATTTTGGCTAGAGACGGAGGCACTGTGGATGTTTGTCCCATAAGTTACGACATAGAACTGTGACATGATGGTGTATAATAGGCATGGAATTTAAATGCCACCAGGGCACGGTTATCCAAAAAAAGGATTCCATTTCCAGAAAGTTGTGTCCGGAATGAGAGTTGCTAGGCTTCTGAAAACTCTGTTAAGAACTCGATTTTAGAGGAAGGAACAATTCTAGAAGAATGTGATTAAAAAATGTCTCCGTCAAAAAAAAGATGAGATCATGTCACAAGTTAATGTGGTGGTAATTATATTTGGTTCTCCAAATATGTCAATCCTAATCAGAAGGTATCAGCCAACGGTTGATATCCGCACCTTTATCAGGAACCATAGTATCCACCGATGATATAAAGGCCCAGAGAGCCCACGCAGGTGCAAGGCCAGATCTCTGCTAAGTGGCCCAGATTGGTGTCTGGCAGCCAAGCACCGCCTTGTCCAGTGCCTGTAGACTGGCCAAAGGGAGCCGTTCCTCTCCAAACTAGACGTCAGCTGGAACAGTGCCTCACATTCAACAGGTTGACGCCGACTGACACGAAAATCCCTGGTCCTGTCACAGTTCATCGAATGGTCTCCGGAGCCTTTGGCTTCAAAGGTTCTATGAGAGTTCTGCAATTTAGTTGTTTAATGTATATGACGTTCAGCGGGCAGCTATACAACCACGGGGAGCTTGTTCCGGCTTCTTTATTTGCTGAGATCTGAGAGTCATATCTGACTCAAAGAAGAAGACGCATACACGGTGTAGCAGAGTATAGTGACTAGCTGAGACGTCGTCCGTATTGTCATCCTGATTCAAAGGAGAGGAATTCTCTCAGTCAGGCTCACGGGAGATGTGTTGTGCAGGAACCGTAGTCCGCTAACAGCTAGAATCTCGGGGCAATTCGGTCCAATTCGGAATGGCAAATTTAAACTTGAAAGTACAAGGCATCCAGGCATGTAACTAGCACTTGTGTAAAAAGCTAAATATGGTTTAACAGAACGCCAGACGTTCATCAGGGGAACACCGACAGAATCAGAAAGGGCGCTAGAGAAGAGATAATTATCATTTATGGCAAGATCACAGTCCTGGCCACGAGACCCCATCCATCAATACTCTACCGACTTAATGTCGACGCGGAATCTGATATGGAATTTTGCCAGGTCGTATTCCGCCGCATAATAAGTGGCCTCATCACGGGACATGTTAAGGATGCCAAGCAATCTCCGATTGCCATCGAAGCTCCCTCCATCTACGGAACCCCTGAGCTGGAAGGTCCCGGAAACATACAAAGTGAATGTTTTCGATTAAACTGGCTAGAGTCACTTCAGTGAAACCTTCAACCAATGTCATCGCTGATTAATATCGGGCCTGTACCGCATCTTCACGGAGATACGGCAATTTCCCATGCCAATACAGCCCCGCAAGATCGACTCTCCATCTGTCTAGACAGATTTACGGCCGGTCATCTGGCAACCCCATTTGGACTTGAAGTTTCTTGTCTATGAGAGTGTAAAGTTACGTCCAACAACCGCAGCGGCTATATCACCCCTAGTACGATTCAGGTATATATTTGTCCGCCCACAGGTGACAGTATCCAATTATGAATATTTTGCACGGAGACACCAAATTATGAGTAACCTGTTGAGAAACAAAGGCGCTGATGGGAAAGTAATAATGAGCGGACTGTCTGTTGGATAGTCCGTGCAATGTGCTTGCCGTTTCCTATAGATTGAGGAAGCAGGAAACGGGTAATAGACCAAGTCATGCAGGTCACCAGTCATTCCTGACCCGTCCACACATCCCAACAAACTTATCGTCGGGATTTCGTTACTGAGACTTGCGATGTCTGACCTTTCATCATCGCCCCCCCCAAGTATAGGGCTTAGAAAGTGATATGGTCCTGGAAAGGGCTCGCTACTTCAACTGCAAAAACCGGCAGATCCGAAATAGCACAATCATTGGACATTATGAGGTCATAGCCCCAATCACATGCTGAGTGATAATCATAGTATTGATTGGCCTCGGGCTATCTACGCTAGAAACTCCGAGTCTGTGTGAAGTCGTTACCCATCTTCTTCTGGCCAAGGACTTCAGGAGCAGGCGTTATTTCAAACCAGACATTACAAAAGGCCGCGCTCCTCATCATTGACAAAGTCCAAAGACAAACAGGTGAAACGAAATGTGGTTTCATCCATGCATCATCCCAACAACTAGGCCATAGCCCCGGCGCCTGACATCAGTACAAGAGTAATCAGTTCCAATATTCCTCCATCTTATCTAGCCTTGAAGTCTGATAAATGAAATGCAAAATGATAGGGCCAAGACAAGACAAAGAAATATTCGAGGCTTGATGGAGTATGCTGAGTATCACAAGCCAACAATAAAAAGTCAGATTAACACCAACGTGCTACTTTCTTTAGCAGTCCGTCCCTGATGAAGAAGCAGCAATCATTAGTAAAAGAGAATTAATGTGATCGGTTGGCTGGGTAAGATAGAGAGAAAGCTCACTATATAGACCCTTCTCTTTCTGGAGAATGAAAAAATACTCCCCATCAGTCTGAGGATCTAATGGGGAAACAGGGCGAATTCTCAAAGGCAAGCGTAATATACACTTGGCGGGAGAAGCTGTCGTGAGTTGATGATCTTGCAAGTTCAGGGGAGACGAAAAGAGGAGCGACTTTGGGGATTTATACAGACGGGCAAAGTCGACAGATCACTACTATAGTGATGTAAATCAGCGAGGGTGTGCAAAGATGGTAGAGCAGCGGAGTAGATAAAAGACAGGAAAGGTGGAAAAGGCAAACCATCAATCGATCAATCGATCAGTGACTGAAGGCTAGATCGCATTTCCGGCCCCCAGACACCAGCTGTTCCCCATCAAACACATGATGCCCACCGAAATTCTTGACTATTCTACCGACTTCCTGTATGGTAACATCCAGCCGCGTCAGTCCCCGCCTTATTCACAAACCCCTCACAACCCTCCGGCCTGCCTTCCCCAAACCACCTATCCACACATCATTTGTTATACACACACATCAATCACTGTCTTTCAAAATGTCCCACTTTGCAAACTCTCCATCCGTAAAAAAAACAGCAGTCCCGTCCAGGAGATCGGAAACTCATAAAATGAGAAAACTGTTTGCCAGAATTCCGCCCCAGCACAGAATAGAGAGCGGGATCTTGGTGTGACAAGAAGTTAGGACATACAGGGATTGGCATGCTAGGGCTGGGATAAGGTTTGAAATCATGTGGGGTTTAGTAACTTTACTTTTAACCACTCGGAACCATATTAAGGCGAAAGAAAATAATAAATATTATGCTAATTATTGTAAACCTTGGGTTTAAATGTCGCAAAATTCATTCCAGATCAATTCTATGTAAAACTCCCCTCCTACTCGCTCCTTTCCCTACTCCGACTCTGACTCCTACTTCCTCCCCAACCTCCCCTAGGTGAAAATACCCTCCTCAACATCCCACTGCCTCCACTGCCGCTATTTCCACCGCTCTCCCTATTTCTCTCCCTTTCCTTCTTCGCCGCCCGCCCCCTCTCTACATCCCTCATATCCACTTCTTTCACTACCCGTACCATGCTTTCCTTTTCCTTCTCAAGTCTGGTCACCCAGTGGCCGCGGTGCCGAATCATCTTCTAGATGTCAGGAATGACTGAGAGTCGTTCATAATCAGCGGCGACAACGCGGGCATAGCAAGACTCGAGGAGGTGGTCTTCATACGGAGAAACCGAAAGGAGGTAAATTCCGCGAGAGAAGGACAAAAGGTAGGGTTCTGTCGTCGATAGTGGAATCAAATACAGCATCAGAGTCCGCAGATGGTTTATTAAAGACGATATCCGATGGGATTTAGCAAGGGTTAATATTGGTACTAGTGGGGGGATTGCAGGGAGCGTCGTAACAGGGGACATTGTGGTAGTGGGCAGAGGGGACAATGATCCGGGGGCGGAATATTCTGGGGTGGAAGACCCCGGTGAAATCGGCGGTGTTGACGTTAAAAGTCCGCTATCTGGCATACCTGCGAACAACCCCTATGATTAGCACCATATTTCTTCGTGCCCTTGAGAAGTTCTTCCCTCCAAACTTACCCGGGACCCTTCGCCCGTATAACCACCTCAGCATCCCCTTGACATCCTCATCCTGTCCATAAACCTTCACCCGCCGCGTGATACTACCCAAAGCATCTTCCATTGAAACATCTAAATGGTCTCTCGGCATCACATGATCGAAAAAGGCCGGCGCTGAGTGTAGAATGACTTGTGAATGGCAGCAGATTTCTGTGCGGGATAGTGTGACGAGGATGGTATCGCAGAGGGTCGCGGCGGCAAGGGAGCTGGAGATAGGTAGTTAGAGTTTTTGTTCCACTAATCCGAACAATGGACTCCATACGACGATACTCACTTCTCCAAAATCATCATCACCTCCTCATCCCACCGACCCCCTTCGCCATCCACCCGTTTTAAAATCTCCTCAATCTCCTCCATTGATATAATAGTCTTTGGGAACAACATGGTGAAAAACCCTGTAGATTTTACTCCTTTCTTGTGCTTCGACTATATATTTTGGATGTTTGTTGTTTATAACCTTGTCACCTGTCAACTCGGGATCAAAATAGTCGCTGTCGTTATTAATGCTGGAGAAAGGCCCATGATAAGTATGAGTTGATACAAAAAAACAAGAATATAGAAACAATAAGAAACAAAGTGTCATGACACAGGGCCAATAGGATGACTCAACCCGAAAAAATTATGTCTCTAATCCAGATAAGGCATCCATCAATATGTTAAGGTGGTGGTAATTTACCAATTTGGCAGCTAACAGCCACCAACTCTGTGGCGCTGTGGCAGTTTCTATCACCATGGCCACACTAGAATTTTGCAAATACTTTCTAGGTAAAACTAGTGCGACCAGTACCAATAACCAAATCCGATATGGTCTAGTGGCTAGGATATCTCGCTCTCAATGTTATTCGTCGATCCGAGAAGGCCGGGGTTCGATTCCCCGTATCGGAGCTTGAATTTCCTTTTTTTTTCATATCCTATTTACGCAATTCCTGTCATTAGTGGTCGAGTTATAATTAATAGCTTTGCTCATTTCTTCATCATTAAATTATATATAATGCACGTCACTTCCTACATTCTACTTCATTTACAAACCTCACAACCCGCAACTCTCCCCCTCAATAACCTCGCATGCGTCACCTTACTCCCCACTAACCCTCCTTCTTCTCCTCCAAACCCACTGCAAAGCTCCCTTTCCCGCCGATTTATTGGCTGACCTTCCTTCTCAAACAGATGCCTGACGTGCCAAACATGGCCACATCTAAATCCAATGATTGTTTCCATCTCCTCTTCTGAAAATGGTTCCTGGCAGCCAGCACAGTGGCCTGGATGAATTATAGACGATGCCGGCGCAGTTGGTATTTCGGTAATGTCGCCAAATATATCGCGATTCTCCGGCGGAGGCGTCGGTAGGTCAGCGGGTTCATCCTCGGCAGAAGGAACCTCAAACTTGACCGCACGCCGACGACCCTCGCGGAGTTTCGACATCCATCCGTTAACTTCACCCCTTAACACTGCTGCGGCTCCACCGACAACAGAGCCCATGACTTCGTATTCCCGCAAAAGACCGCCAACCCCTTCCTTCAGCCCTTCAATTTCAAGGCCTTCGGGAATCCGCTGGACAAGCTTTATCGGCTCGACGCAACCACCGACTTCTCCCAGGAGCCCCCGGATGAAACGAGGCTTGTCCATGCCGTAGCTGAGGAGATCTTCCCATATTTCGGAGTCGTTTTGTTCCTTGGCAAAGGCAATTGCCTTGCCGACATCACCAAGTCTCTCGATTATAAGGAAGAGGGCTTTTCTGGGCTCGCCGGTCTTAGAATACAGGAAGACCAATTCATCTGCAAAATTGCGCTTTTCACATTCATAAACAGCATTAGTGTATTGGTAGCCAGTAGAGTGACGAAGGAACGGCAGGAGAATGGGTCGGTCAAACGTAGCAAAAAGTTCAACAACGAGATCAGCAAAAGGTTCAAGCAGGGCTTTGCCATTGGCAGCTTTCCGGTTATCAGCAGCTTCACCATCTTCGGGCTCGCCAGCATTCCAGAGACCACGAAGATAAAAGAAGGTGTAGAGCTTGAGGTTGTTATCCATGAGCTGCTTGATCACAACATTTGGATTGACAAAGCCACCCGAGACGGCCTCCTCAACAAGAATCAACACGGCCTCTTTGGTCTCAATTTCAAGTTCTACCCGCGAAGAATTCTTCCGAGACCGTAGGTTGAAGAATCCAACAACATCCTCGCCAACCGCTCCCGCAAGATGCTTCTCCCGGATAATCCTAAAGGCATTCTCGGCGTCCTGGAGCTTGATGTAACATCTCAAAGCCTCCTTATCCCGTCCATCAGCTTCATGCAACTTGGCAAGACAACCAACCACAATTGCCCAGTCCCGTCCACGAACGCCGTTCTCCACGGCATCTTCTCGGACATCTCTGAATTTGAGTTGTTCCTCTAGTGCCTTGGATACTGCAGGAACATCAAACAGCGATACTGGCCACTTCTCAAGGAGATCATGTACTCGCTGCTTGTCAGTCTTGATGTAATGGGCCAGTATGACCTCATAACATGTCGAGGGAATTGGAGGCCTCATCGGGGTAACCGGAACATGCGGAGCAATATCGTCGAAATGCCCCGCGTTGACAAAGGTGAAGATCCATGTCGCCCACTGATCCGAAGTATCCAAGACCTTTGGCAGCAACTTTCCAGCTGCAGCCCAAGAAGACTGGTCGATAAGTGACTTGAGCCAGAGGTCAGCGATCCGCCGCTTCTCCTTAGAAGTATATGTTGTCTTTGTCCGACTAGTGACATCCGTAGCTGTGGCGTCCTCCTTGGCATGTTCACTCAAAACCGATTCCCGTTCTTCTTCGTCTTCATCTCCATCAAGAACTGTCGGATGCTCTTCAAGAACTACCCACGCTCCAGGGTAGTCTTGCTGCTCCACCAACCAGACAAAGTGGTCGGCCAGATCTCGCGGCGTCGCTAAGACGCAGTCATATGGACTATGGATGAACATCTTGACTCCAGGCTTCCCTAGGTTGGGATGCGCCGGAGCCTTCTTGATCACGGTAACGACGGGAACTGTCCGAACACTCTGTCCATCTTCGCTTCCACGAATACTAGCCGCGGTGCCCGACAACATGTTCATGCCAGCTCCCATCCATTCCGATCCGTAGCCAACAACCATTTCCAGTGTTCCCTTTGCTACTGGCTCATGGACGCGCTTTTCGGCGGGGAGAACAGCGAGGTGGTAATCGTTGCATGAAAGTCGTTCATACCGACTGATAATCAAACCCAACTTCTCCACCTCCACCTGGCTTTCCAAATCAATTAGCCGGAGCTCCGGGTGCTTGTTATTGACGTGTCGTCGCTTGATGCCGCCAGTAGGTTCCCCCGGTGGTTGGTTTTCGTCATCATTGTCTGGATCCTCCGGGCGGCAAAAGGCAAGGACTAGCATCTGGTTGGCCGAGAAGAAGGAAAGGCCCGATATTATGCAGTCCATCCTCAGCACTTTGGCAATTTCCGCATGTGCGGGTATTTGCTCGCCGATATTTCTGCCGGTACCCATACCGCCCTTGTGCACATTGACGATCCAGATTGTCCCGCCCCATCCCACTACTAATCTCTCCGGACCCTTGCTGTCCTTCGGACCCTCGGAAAAGGAGTCTTCATCCACCCACTCCATCCGAGCTTTCCAAACCCCGGCCATAGTCTCCCACTCTTCCGTTGCTGGACGATCAACATGGCCAATTCTTCTCCAGGCCTCCTCGACATCAGCAACACCAATTCGTGATCTCATAATCTTGATGCCAAATTCGTTCACCCATGCCACATAGTGCCCAGATCGTGACCATGAGATAGCCCCAATCGTGCCTTCTCCTGAATGCACAATGGTATCACGTCCATTGGAGGTTCCCATACCGATACTCCCTAGCCATCCCGACGCTGTCGCTGCCGCCGTACCGATAGTTGTTGATGTGCTCCTCCCAAGTGATCCACCCACTGTGACGATGAGATTCCCCGCCAATCCACCGCTGATATACGTGCGATCTTGTTTGTACTCGGGCGACAAAGCAACAACCTGGACCGGCCGCGCAAAGTTGCGCAACTGTACATCTTTTGGATCTAACAATGACTGGATGCACACGTTTCCATCCGTAGATGACGTCGCGATGTATATGTTATTTGCAGGTGTATTTGGCACAGGCGCAGGGCCTCTTGGTCGAGCCATCCGCGCTGTTGAAGTGGAAGCGGTGTTGGATGCTATTGACGAGGCGCGGCGGATTGGACTACTCAATACGGCGGGGACTGAAGGAAATGCGGAAGCTTCTGCCCGAAGTGGGGGGAATGGCGATGCGGAAATTGCGGTAACGGAAGCGGAGTGTGCATGATAAACTCGTATTGGTGTTAATGTCGGGAGTTCGAGGACGTGCTGTGTCTCTGTTAGCTTGGGCGCAGAGCGCAGCAATATGTAGATAAAGAACGTACAATGCTTCCGTTATGTGTGCCAATGATCATTTGGTCGCCGCCAACAATGAATGCGCTCGTGGCGTCGCCATTCCGATAAACCGCATTCAGCGATCCTGTCAGACGTGCCGTCTTCAACTGTGGTTCCTCATCCTCTTCTTCAGAGCTAGTCTCTGCCTCCTCTTCTTCTTCCCCGTCTTCCCCCCCCTCTTCCGATGACTCTGTACATGAAGAATCTCCCTTATGTGGTTCTTGCGCAGGTTCTGCCTGAGAGTCTACGGCAAGTTCTACAGCAGGTTCTGCTAGGGTGTTAACGTCATCGATTGGTTGCGTGGATTTTGGCACGGTGTCCGGAACGGGATCTGTTGAGATTGATCCTTCTGTTAGTGATGATGGTTCAGGTGGCGGTGGGTGGTCGTGGCCGGGACCGAGGGCGTCAGGTTCGATGATAGGGCGGATCTTCTTGCAGGTGGACATGTCGATGAGGTTGGGTTGTAACTTTGGGTATTGTAAGGAAAGAGAGTGGATTAATTAGGTATTAAACATGTATATAGGTCTATCGTGAGGTCATGAGGTAAAATCAAGCTAGGTTGCGCTGATCGAAATGGTGGTTGATTGTGTGGCTAGACAATGCGGTTGTCGATAATTGCAGAATTGCAATTCATTTGTTCAACTCATCATTATCCTAAAAACGCGCCCAAAGGGTTATCGACCCCAACTGTTCGCAACAAACCCTTGTCAATGTTCACGCCACACAAGTTCCGACAGCTTGACGTCACATACCCAATCTGCAGATGTGGCGTTGAATCCAACGCGTTGACTGCAACTATAGCCATAGTTGCCCTACCAGCGTATGTTTGTATACACGCCTATTTGGGCAATTGCTAACAACGTCTGTCTGACTTCATCTTGAGGTAAATTTTGATCGAAAATTCAAAATCTTCTAGTAGATGTAAAATCTATTGGGCACTTTTACAAGACCACGATTATACCCATCATTACATGAACTTTTCTTTTCGCTTTAATCTTAATGATTATTCAATGTGCTTTTGAATTTCAATGTCACCGTTAAGTTCCCATCTAATTTGATACATACAGATACCCCTCCATTTCACATCCCCAGGACCCCGCCTCCATATCTACGATGGCTTCAGTAACATCACTTGGCCTCCACGAGCCCTCAGGGCTCCCTCATGCCATTAGAGAAGACATAATTCCCCCAAACCCTTCACCATCTTCTTACAAATGGTCTGTAGAATTAACCCGTCCGGCGACTCCCTCCATCCCCCGGTTGGCCCCCTCTAGTTCTCCGGTTATCACAACCTCGGTGCCTTCGGTGGCTCCAGAAGTGTTTGAGGATGAGTTGCTAGTTACAGAGACGACGGTGATCTGGACACGGGGGACACTATTTCGAAAAATGTACTCGTTTACGTCGGAAAAGGAGACGATTCGACATGCGTTGTTGGCAAGGTTACCGACGTCAAGTTCCACGGCTGTTGTCCCGAAAGATCAGGCCAAGATGGAAACTGCTTCTCCAGCTGCACCGGCAGTTACGATGATCTCCACCGCCTTGGTTGTCTTTCTTAAAACGCAAGCACATGTGCATTTCCTCGACAGTGCTAGTCACTGTCTTCATCTTCCCTTCGAAGTGCAATCCGTCATAGCTCTGCCCATAGGTCTCCTTGTCCAACATGCCCAACCAGAGCTCCTCGCCACAAAGATGTCACCCGGCGTGTCTGCATTCACACCAGAAAATCTCTACTCATCATTGAGTTCCGGATTGTCCTTTTCAGCGTTACCATCGGGGAATGACCCGTTACCAACGTTTGTGGTCAACACTCCGACGAAACCAGCGCAGCTGCCGAGATTTAGTTCGTCAATGGGGACGATTTCAAATAACTTTGCCCCGCCTCCTTCATCACATTGGCCACGGTTAGTGACATTGCTAGATCCGTTGGCGGAGATGGGCTTGGTTGTTGTTACGCCTCCGGAACCCTCATCAGCAGGCAAGTCCAAGTCCAAAGCCAAGACATCCAGCGGACGCCCGATATTCCTTGATGACAGCGAAGACATTATTTCGATCTGTGATCTCTCGACCGAGTTGCCAGGGTGTGAGCCCTTGATCCTCGCCGTCACTATCAACCACGACCATCATATCTACACCGTGTGGCGCGTCCGCTACATACCTAAAACCGACCCCTTCCTTGCCGTAATGCCTCCTCCTTCAACTGTCCCTACCAAGGTTGATCGCCGCCGATCCAGCATGGCCCCCGGCTACGGTGCTGCCCTTACTAACAGCCCTGATCCACTCAAAACGCCGGTTTGCGGCCTCCACCACGAGACTCTCACCGGTCCTGGGCGTCGGACCACTCGGCGGATGGCAGAGCGGGAACGGGAGCGAGAAATGGAAAGAGCTTCAGAGTTTGTGGCGTCATTGACGATTGAGGTGGAACAGGAAACGACAATCTTGACAAGAAGGCAGAGTCAGAGATTGAGCTCGTTGGCCAGAGGTGATGTTTCTATGAGCCAGGAAAAGGCGATCATGGCGGGTGACAAGCGTGGATATGGACACGGACATGGCTACGGCCCCGGACATCACGCACATGCACCCGCTCATGGACACGGGCGGTTGTCAAATTTTGGGACGAGCTTTACGGCTTCAATGAGGGAAGATTCGTTTATTGATTCGGTCCTTGAAGATCATCGAGCCGGTGGACTGTCGGGGGAATTTGGAGATTCTTCCTTCTTGCATCCGTTGGGGATTAATGTTGGATCGGAGCACGAGTACGACGGATTGGCACAGGAGCTGTCGTTGTCCAAGATCAAGACTATAAATATTGGTGCATTGAGTACAGAGATTCACCTGACACCACCAAAAGATGGACCGGTGCCCAAGGTGTTTACTCTGATCCAGCCGGCGTCTTTGGCAACGTCATCACAGGCCGTCGGTGTGCAAGTGGCCATCCAAGATTCACAGAAGAAGCAACTGGATCTGATCACTCTGACGATGCACCGGCACCCAAAAGGATCTGGCATTCCCGACTTGTTGACGCTACACTCGAGTGATAGTCGGCGCGCCGGAGGTGTAGTTGACTCCTGCCCGTTAGTAGATGGCGAGTACCAGATGATGCTGATTCTCTCCGAGCGAAACGTCGGCGGCTTAGAACTAAGTATCCAGTCCGCGTGGTCGAAGCCGTCAACGTTTGTGGTACCTCCTTTACTCCGGGACCATATAACATCTCTGCAGAGTTCGTTGTGTGACACGGTACAGCATAAGGACGGAAAACTCAAGAACGAGCCGGTCATACTATTGGAGCCGTTGGTCGTGGACGATGTTGTGGCGCTGAGGACTAGAGGACGGGCAGGATTGGTTGACATGGAGATGAAGTCAGGGTTGGTCCACAGTTTGCGGCTGCAGCTGGAGCCCCGGGACCGGATTGTCCGGAGGGCTTTAAACATGTGCCGGGTTGTGATTCCACGCGGAGATGGTGAGGCGATTAGTGTTGGATGGTGGATGGTGATGCAATGGCTGCAGACAGAGACAAACACTCTGGATGTATCGGAATGGTCTGGCTTTTCGGTCTTGTTCCTTGCATTATATCTTGCATTTAATGACCAAACTATGGACGTTGAAGAAGCCGGGGATCTACCAGGAGATCTGTGGAAACATATATTTGATGATGCCAAGCCTCCCGGCGGAGCTGTACCGACGTGGATGCTCTCAGAAGCTTGGGGGTGGGCCCTGGACTCCATTATGCCGGTCCCGTCATCTCGAGACTCTGCTGATAACCATAGCTTCTTGAACCGCCACTTCCAACTTGCCTGTCGCTTCCTCACCACCCATGTTGGGATTATTGCACTCGGGCCTTCCGGGTTCCTTCCGACGAGTAGGGCACACCCGGTGGAACGGAGAATATCTGTGGCTAGAGGTTTGCTGTTGGGGTTCCATTTGGTGTTGGAGGAGTTCAAGTTGGATATTACCGTTCCGGAGGATCACAGAGCGGGGCCTAGGGTGATCTGCGCCGTGGTGGCGGGATGGTTGGGGTGGCGGGAACTGAAGGCAGGATATGAGATGGGAATTCAGGAGATCACGAATGGGAAGCTTGATGGATGTAAGCAATGGCCGAGAATGTGTGTGTTGTAATGCATCTTTTGTTGCTAACATTTTTTTCAGATGTCGACCCGCCCATGAGGATCCCGTGTCCGGACCCACAGATTCTTGACATCTATTCATGGATCACAGCCAAATTCTCTGGCAGCAAACATGCCAATTTTCCGTCCCTTATTGAGATTCTTAACATGGTCTCACCGGAATATACGCCATCGTCGGCATTAGTCTCGTTGGCCTCCTCACTCACCCCACGAACCGTTCAACTCCGGACTTTTTTCAGTCTTGTCCGGCCCGGCTCCTCATCAACGACGGCGGCTGCCACCGTCGAGGCCATGTATGCCGCGGGCTTCACTTCCATGGCCAGTCTTGAAACTCTACCCGAAGCCGTAAGGATTCCGCTGATGGACCCCATTATGATCTGCCAAGCGAATCCTCCGAGTCGGTGGGGCCGGGAATTATTGGATCTTGTTGGTCGAGCTGATCTTGGAATGGCAATGGCCGAGAATAGGAAGCGAGCCCGGACTCAGATCAAGAGACAGCTGGTCGGTAGCTTTGCTCATGCGGCCACTTGGGACATGCAGCTTCTATGTCGGAATACTCTAGAGAGTGAGACTGCCGATGCCGTAGACAAGGTGCCGAGTGATACCACGGCCTTGGTTCGCGCTTTGTTCCGAAAGGATCGAAGACTACAAGATGCCTACGAGCTACTGATGACCATGCGGCCCCGAACTATCATTCTAAGGCCGGATCCTTCGTGGTCTGAGAGCGTATATCTGGAGAAGCAGAAGGACTTTGTCGCTCGCATGGCCATTGGCTCTTTGGCGATTCCAGCAGGCAAGGCTCTGCTGACTTATGGCTTATGGCATCCGCTACCGACACAGAAGATTAACATTAACGGGTTCAATTTGAACTGTGTAATCAAGCCGGCGGGTACGACAGTGGGTGTGGACTACGCCATGTTCAACGAAGAGCGGACAGCTTGGAGTTGGTTCCACCAGGGTGTGTCTGCTGGTCTCCTTGTTGCTCCGGAGGCCCCGGGCATTGATTCTAGCTGGCTATTGTTTAACCAGCCCAAGAGCTCCAAGAGCAATAGACATGCCGGCTTCCTTCTGGGTCTAGGCCTAAACGGACACTTCAAGGGCATGTCCAAACCGCTGATCTACCGGTACCTTGAGTCCAAGTTCCCTATGACCTCTATTGGCTACTTGCTTGGCTTGGCTGCTTCGTACCGTGGCACCATGGATTCAGCGACGACGAGGATCGTCTCGGTACACGTTATGAAATTATTACCTCGAGGCGCTCTTGATTTGAATTTGTCGCCCATGACGCAAACGGCAGGCTTAATGGGAATCGGACTATTGTATGCCGAGACGAAACACCGGCGCATGAGCGAGACAATGCTTTCTGAAGTATTATACATGCCCGAAGATCCCGGTCCTGGAATCGCTCCGGAGGTCATCGAACACGCGAACGAGCTGCGGTCCGAAGGCTACCGTCTGGCGGCTGGCTTTGCATTGGGATTAATCAATTTGGGCAAGGGCGCCGACTTGAAGGAACTGTACGACATGGATGTCACGAACCGGTTGCTTACAGCTGCTACAGGCGTCAAGCGGGCAGACATGGTTCATGTTCTTGATCGGAGTGCCCCGGCGGCTGTCATGGCATTGGCGTTGATCCACATGAAGAGCAATGACCAACACGTTGCTCGGAAGATTGCGGTTCCGGAGACAATCATCCAGTTCGATTATGTGCGACCGGATCTCCTGTTGCTGCGGACTGTCACCAAACATCTCATTATGTGGGACGGCATCGGCAAGAGTGTCGAGTGGGTTGTGGAGAACATGCCCGAGCCGTATAAGAATAGAGTAAAGAATTTGGAGTCTACGATCAAGCTGACATCATCGGATTTAGCTTTCTGGAGCATTCTGGGTGGCTTGTGCTTTGCGCTTGGTCTGCGATGGGCTGGGTCCGGGAATCACCAGGTGAGGGATACCTTGTTGCACTTTGCCGGACACTTCATGAAATTGCTGCCTGGAGATGGACTGCCGGGTGGCGTTGCCATTTATGATGAAGAGCTTGCGCGTGTTACTGTCCGCAGCGTCCTTGACAATACCCTCTGTGCGGCCGGAATGGTCATGGCCGGCACTGGTGATGTCCCAATATACCGGAGACTCCGGGCCCTTCATGGTCGGACGGACCCCGATGTTCCTTACGGAAGCCACATGGCATGCCACATGGCTATCGGCCTCTTGTTCCTAGGCTGTGGCCTTCAGACACTGAGTACTTCAGACCTTTCCATCGCTTCACTACTGATTGCTTTTTACCCCAACTGGCCATCTACTATCGGCGACTGCCGTGGCCATCTCCAAGCCTTTCGACATCTGTGGGTCCTTGGCGTGGAAGAACGCACTGTTGTCATCCGTGATATTGCCTCGGATGAGATCCTCACCGGTCTAATCATCAACCTAAGACTGAAAGACGGCATCTTCACATCCATAGAGGCTCCGAGTATGCTTCCGCCCCTGGATGAAATTAAGGAAATTCAGGTACTTGGTGGAGAGAAATACTGGGATGCCGGTATCGAACTCGGTACTAATAGCGAGATTGAAAAGGCCTTCCGCAAGAACAGAACCATCTATCTACACCGGAGGCCCCGTGGCGCCGGTCCCTGGGGATCCCGCGAAGAAAACGTCAAGGACCCCTTTGACTGGGTCTATGCGCTGGATTCTCTCAAGAACGTCTCCCCTATGGAGAAACGGGCTGTTTCCGAGTTGGCGATTGGGAATATGGCGGAAGGGGCAAGTGTTGATGCAAGATTAGAAGTAGAGGCTATTCCAAAGGGCTGGGGGAGAGAAGGAGGACAGGGTGGAAGAGTGTTGGCGGGATGGGAGACACGAAGAGAAGGGCTCAAAGGAAATGGGGAGTGGTGGGTAGGAGGAGACGTGCTTGGTGGTGGAGCGGTTTAACGCCCAGCAAGACCTTGTCGTTACCGTTAGAAAAGTTCTGTGCAAATAGATAGTTTTCATGACTTTTACTTTTTTTTATTTATTCTTTGTGTTTTGTTTTACACAGGTTTCTTAATTCCGAGAGAGCCAAGTAAATGGTTGTTTTTTTTACTTTTTGTTCATTTCTTTTGTCTATCAATGAGAATACAAAACAGACTAACTTCCTAATCTGTACATCACAATAAAAACAACTCATCCTCCTCTTTATCTGGCATCTTTCTCCATCTCCCTCCCATATTTACTTGCTCAACGCCGAAGCCATAACCGTCGTTCTAAAGAAAACACCCTTTGTCTTTTCTACCACCATCTGATGCACATTATTCACCGCCTGCCCAATGGTAATCGTTCCCTCCTTGGCGTCAATCTTGGCTTCTATCCGGCTCTCGTAGATCAGCTTGACAATCCACTTTTCACCGACATCCTTCTCGAGCCCCAGCTTTTCGGACAGATCGGAGATCGACACCCTGGAGGACACCTTGAAGTAGTTCTCGCAAATCAGGTGGCGGGCCGCCTCAACAAAGGTGTCGGCGTGACCGACAAGGAAGAAATCAGACTGGCAGACAATATCCGAGGCTGTCAGGGCAGTCCGGGCAGCGGCAAAGTCAAAGTCGAGGTACAGAGCCGAAATGAAATCCAGAAGAGGATCTCGGTATTCATAGAGCTCCTGGCGGACATAGCGGATGACATCCTTCATCTGCTTGGCCTGGGTGGCCGAGGAGCGAGAGCGAGTGCGCCCAGTGACGATGGCGACAATCAGGTAGCGGAGGATCCAAGGGCAGGTGGTCTGGATGGTGTTGATGTAGCTCTGACTGAAAAACATTTCCAGAATCGGCTCGCGGGCCTTCTCATCGTTAAAGAGGGGGAACAGGGCCCAATGGATGAGCATAGTGCGGTGGTCGAGTTGGGCGCGGGGGTTAGCGAATAGCTTGGTGTCAATGGATTCGCGGAGCTTGATGATTTCCTCAAGGGCCTGGTCCCAGGAAGTGTTCAGGATGTCACAGGCAAGCTTACCCCAGGTAGCCTGGGAGACAAGGTTGTCGTCGGTAGAGAGAATGCGGAACTGATAGAGGAGGTCGGCGGCGGCGGCATAGTTACCGCAACGGAAGTGGAATTGGCCGTTTGTGAAGAGGGCTTGGACGTTGGCGGGAGTAACCTATGATTGTGAATTAGCATGACGATGTTTGCGAGCTGCCGGTCCCAATCGGCAATAAAGTGGACTGTGTCTGGCGTTTGGCAGCCTCAAGTGTGAATGGCATAAAAACAGGACCCCCGGCTGGCCATGTCCTGTGCCACACCATTGGAACCACCTCCAGAGACCTTTACCGCATCCACATCCACCAGAATGATATCAACTTACACCGTGCTCCTTCTCAAGGTACTGCAAGTTGGCAACCTTATCACTTCTCAGCGAGTTGATAACTTCCTCCTGACCCAGCAGCGTGGTGATCTTCTCCGTCTCCTTCTCACTGCGATCCAACTGCTCCAAAACCTTGTTTCTCTTCTCGGCCAGCTCCGCCGGCATATCCGACCTGCCTGTGAAATCCCGGTAGATGCTGGCGACGTAATCCGCCATGTTGGTGTCCTTCAACAGGTTGTACTTGGCCTCGAGGATGCCCTGGGCTATGCTAGGGTCGGCGCGGCCATATTCAAAGTCGAGAAGATGGAGGAAAAGGTGGCGGGAGAGCTGAGGGGCGAACTTGTCGATGAGGGAGTAACCGAGGGGAGAAGTGGCCTCGGTAGTGGTGACGGTAGTAGTCATGGTTGCGGTTGGCGAGAAGATAAGCGGATATCGTGAGATTGGCGGGATGGATATGCGTCAAAGTATGCGGTAGCAAGCCTAGCAACAAACTCGCGTCGTTGCTTCTTTTTTTTTCAAGTTCTGCTCGTCAAAGTCAATCCGTTCTCAAGAAACGAATCTATTAAGAATCTTCAATTGCTATCAAAGTCCCTAGAAGAATTAAAGAGATTAACTCGCGTCAATATTTAAACCAACGCAATAATTTGCATCAATCCCTTTCACTCACTAAAGAAAGAAAAATTCCAACAATACGCCAAATCCCATCATTCACCACCACCCCGCCAGTCCCCCTCCTCCACCGATTCAAACCCCTCCAAAATTCTCTGCACTTTCCCTCCACCCTTGTAATTTCAATTCTTCCGGTCCATATTTCCACCCTCTATATAACCCGTAGGCACATAATTTGCTGTATTCCTTGGTGCGCAAAACATGTGATGCGTCATGTGACTGACGGCTGCCAGGGTTTTGTCGGGAATAGGATCCCTGACCTGCAAAAGTTTGAGATTATTGTGTTACGTTGAGGGGACGACGGATAATGGCCAGAGTGTGGTGGGTTCCTGTCATATGTATTGACCTTTACCCAGAGCTACCAGACTCATATACCTAAATTTTCTTTGTTGTTGTCGGCCTGTTTCGCTCTTGTCATTTGATTTGATTATACCTCATAAAATGTCCTCTTCTCTCCTTCGCCGCATCCCATTCTTCCTCCCCTCCCTCACCCGCCCTTCCTCCACCGTCTCGATTCCTGTTTCCCTTTATAACACCAATAGCTCCACCCCTCAGAAAACCTGGACGGTCTCGCGGACAATGTCACTCAGTATTCCCGTGTACTACCGGGTTGACCGGGCAAGTAAAGCCAAGAAGACCGTGATCCGGCGGATTGAGGGAAGCTCGAATGCGCTGAGGGATGAGATTGTGAAGGAAAAGGTTTGCGGGGAGGATGCAGAAGTGACAATTAACCCAGTGACGAAGCATATTATCATCAAGGTGAGCTCTTACGAGTAAGCTTTAGCAAATTAGGATTTAACAAGAAATATAGGGACCATATCAGGGAACTATCAAGGCCTGGTTAGCGAGCAAGGGTATTTGAATCGGAGTTGAGGGTAATACGTGGAGAAAGCAGAGCTTGGATACGGCCGTGTACCATCATACTTCTGTAGAATACATAATGACCAGATATCACATCACAGCAATCAGGAATCACTTTTGGGGAGATGCAAAGTGCATATAATGCTATAACGAATTGACTAGCCATAAAAGTCAAAGCAAAGATACACAAAAGAATCTAACTAACAGTCATCTAACTCAATATACTTGCGCCTATCACATTACTTTATTCATTAGAAGTTGTAGTATCTGGGCTCGTCAAACACATGATATCTGTGCCCTCTGACACCCTCGCCCCGGAACAAGCCTGGATATTTCCAGCCCTCGGGAACATCTTCCTCATTAACACGCTGGTTTCTCACATCATCACCAACAGCTTCGAGCAGAGCCTTCTCATTATCATCCTTAGGCAGGATGAACTTGGCAGTCTGCAGTTCAGTATCGGTGATAGTGCTGCGGGAAATGCGGGCGTAGCCAACACGGCGAATGTTCTTGTACAGAATGTACTCGCACCAACGATCCCAATCAGAGGGGTCGACATCATGCATGCCACTACGCTCGCTGACATAGGTGTTGTAATTGCCCTCAAGAGGACGAGTAACCAGGTATGACAGCAGGAACGAAGGACGGGGAGACGAGCCCATGAGCTCTGAGAGGTACAGGCTCTGGAGGCGGCGATCTTCGGGATCCTCCTCCTGGCCAGAGTGGAAGACAAAGACGTCAACTAGCTCACCATAGACATCCAGAGTGGCGTGAATGGCAGGCGCCAGCTCACCCACAGGAGAAGGCAGAAGGTGGTGGGTAGAATTGAGAATAGGGAATTTGGACAGAAGAGCAGCACCCCAGGTGTGCTTGTTGGGGCCCGGGCCATAGTCAACGTACATGCCAAGTTCGTGGGCAAGTTGCTGAGTGGAGTCACGGTTGCCCATGATGATGCGCTGCTCATCAGACTCAAGTAGACCAATGACGTCAACCTCGGCCTCACGGATCAGGGCAGCCATGCGCTTCTCAGAAGACCACATGTCATTGTCGAGAGAGAAATGAATGGCCCAGATACCAACAGTAAGAACCTTGGCATCAGCGTGGTAGGGCTGATAGTCGTTTGTAGGGAAGCGGAAGAAAGCAGCGACAAGGAACATGACGTTGATGATCACAGCAACAAGGGAAATACCCTTGCGCTGGGCGCCAGTGGCAGCAGCAAGAGGAGCGGAAACGGAAGTTTTCTTAACGCGGGAAACAGCATTAATGTCGAGGATACCACAACCAATCTGGATCATCATAGCAGTCATGATCCAATCAGTATGTTCACGAACCAGAGGGCCACCAGGGACAAAAGCATAAGCCACAACCCAAACGTGGAAAAGAACCATGAAGTTGTAGATGAGGAAACCGAGACCAAAAACCATGGCCGGAGTCTTCTTGGCAGCAGTAGCCAAGATAGGAAAAGCAACACCGGGCAGGTACGCAGCCAGGATAGTAGCGCCAGCGTAGCCGGTCCAGTGAGAGTAGCAGGTAAGAAGACCAGCACCAACACAGCCAATACCATACATAATCCAGCTAGAAAATAAATCGGGAACATAGAGGCCACCGAGGGTGCCAGCAGTCATGGCCAACAGAGTCAGATATCCGTGAACGGAGGAATCAGGGCCACGCTGTGGGAAACCCTCCCAGACCCAGAGGATCATGGTGGACGAATCACTGAGCAGGGAGTGCAACGCGAACATCAGCCCACCAACAGAAGCGGCTGACAGCCAGGACGAGAACCAGCCGGCACTGATAACAGGCTTGACACCGGCTGAGGTAAGCACAGGACGACGGACAAAGCGGATAGCAGCAACCAAGCCAATGGCCAGACCAAGAGCGTTCAGACCACCGTTGTCTTCGTGCATGGTAGGCCAAATGGGGTTGTTGGTCAACCAGGCGTACTTGGCAGTGGCAGACAGAGCAAGACCAAGAAGGAAAGAAGTAATCTTACCCTCCAGACGAGCACCGTGGGAAGCTTCGGCAATGAAAGAACCAGTCCAGGACAAGATGCTGAAGAAAACACCGGCACCGACGGTAAAGAGCCGGTCGGTGGGGTTGGGGACCAAGTAGGCGGCGACGCCAATAAGAGACAAAACATGGAACACACCCTGGTAATTAACCACAAGCGAACGAACAGGTGGAATGACTAGTATGAAAGGTGAGAGAGAAGTCATTACCATGGCCTCGTAGCCGGAGATGCCCATGTACCAAAGAGGGAAATCTATGAGACGCGTCAGTAGAGAACCACTATTGCTAAATCCAATACTAAATGCAGTATCATATGCCATCAACTTACACCAAACGAGAAGGCCCAAAGAGGTCAAGATCGACCAGAAAACGAAGCCATGATAGACATCAAAAGCAATATCAATAACCTCACCCCAGCTGAACTGAGGGCTCAAGAAACCAATAGCGGCCTTCTCCTTGCTATATCCCGCGCCATCAGTTAGTAATTAATTCGAAATAACTGCTTAGGGATGGTGAACATACTACTTCTTCTCCGCAACCAGTGCAGCCTTTTGCGCACTACAATACAACACAAAACTTAATTTTAGAATACAATATGCACATTCGGCTCCTTCTACGGATAAGTGGACATACCCCGGGCTCAGACGACCCTTATTATCCTGAACAATGATATCCAGCTCCGCAAAGTCCAGTGCCGACACAGAGTCAAAGGCCAGATCAGAAAGTACCAGGGACCATTCAAAGAAGGCGTACGTGGTGTATGCTGCGCATGGTTTGTCAGTGGTTACGTGCTATAATCTCAGCCTATGGATGGTCTCCCAAGACTTACCTCCAGAAACACGGTGGACCTTGTGTTGGATAAAGAACCAGATCATGAAAGGAATCGCACCAAAAAAGGTGCCGGCAGTAATCTTGCGCCACTTCAGGGCCTTGGAGCCAGCCTTGGAAGTCGCAATGCAACCAGCAGTCCAAGGAATAGTGGCAACAAGGTAGGCGATCATGAAGATATCATGCCAGTCGTGGTTGTCAGTAGAAGTGATGTAGGTCCAGCCTCCGCAGGTCACAGTCCGAAAAATACCAACAAGGAAGAGGAAGGCGGCGAGCTTGGGGGCTGACTTCTGGGAAAGAAGATAGTGTAGAGCCACAAGGGCAACACGGGGTCCTGCATACGCCAATGTTGTTAGCTTTCCAAGACACTGACGAGCTCGAGGCTCAAACAACCAAGAAACCCACCGGAAGTGAAGGCAATAAAGATCATAAAGAACGAGCGCTCTGGGTACCGATCGCCAATGGTGGCCGAGACACTGGGAAACCACTCCTCGGGGTACTCAAACCATTCATTCTGGACAATTTTGTGGTAATGAAGGTAGCAGCCAACGATTAGCGCGCTGATGAAGGCTGAGTATCCGAGGACAGTGTGTGAATGGGCAACCAGCCGGCCATTAAAGGCCAAAAGGACACCGTCGTCCTTGTCTTTGTACGGCACCATTGAGGGCGGTCAACCGGGTCGGATTGGACAGTCAGGGTGTTGCGGGAAATAGAGCGAGAGTATGCAGCAGAATCAACTATGCCGATATAGTCTTATCAGGCATAAAGAAAATTAAAATTATTGCTGAATACGAATTTATTATTGATCAAGATTGCTAATATCTTGAAGTGACGCGCCACAATGCAAAAGTCAAAGGTCATGAATATCAATTTCTTGCATCAAGCTTTTAGGTAAGCAAAGCCACTAAAACCCACAGCCAAGGCAAATTACCGAACGCTCCCCAAAAGAGTTGCTTCCCTCCGCCCAAGCTCCAATCCCGTGAATTCCGTCCGTCTCTCTATATGCAATGTTCTTTGCCACGGTCCATAGTGGTCTGATTATATTTATAAAATCCCCTTGTCAACTTGTTCGCTATTGCAGCTCCACACATGTCAGATTTTGCCTCCCATTGTCAGGGCACCATCTGGAACAATAGTTTCCAATCCCGGACCTCTGAGAAGCTCCGTTCCCGTCTCTAATCTGGCCTCTAGACCCCAGCCGGCACTAATCCCACCCCTGGACATGTCTACATGAATACATCTTAAAAGCGAAGTAATGGCCCCTTGTGCAAGGCTGAGGATTAGCAGCCCTTGTCTACAGGGATGCTCTTGTCTTAGCCCCATACTCTTATCGTCAACTTTTTTTTTTCAGCAGCCTTGTCTGAACATCAAGGTCAAGATTATCGTGAGAATTGGTAGGTAGGCTTTGTCGCATACTCGAAAATAGCCTCAATCCTACACAATGGCTAGCGTTTCTGAAAAGGCGAGGTTCTACCTTGAAAAGGCTGTTCCCCAACTTCGCGAATGGGAGGATAAAGAGATTTTCACCAAGGTAAATCTAACTTTTACCATTATGAACCCCAACTAACTCCTCTTTCAAGGACGAAATCCGCACAATTGTTCAAAAACGCACAGATTTTGAACATCAAATACTTGCTCCCGGTAACAAACCCGCCAACTACAACGAATACATCCGCTTCGAGATAACCCTGGCCTCTCTACTCCAAAAGCGCCTCCAGCGCCTCCGTATCCGCCACCTCAATACTCAACACGCCACACAGACTAAGCTCCTTTCTCTTCATGCCCGCGCAGTAGCGAGACATCCATCGTCGAGGGAATTATGGGTAAATTATCTGGCCTATACGGCGTCGATCAAAGCGACAAAAAGGTGGCGATTAGTGGCGACAGCAGCCCTGCGGATGAGACCGACGGACGCGGGGTTGTGGGTTTACTGTGCACAGAAGTTGGCGTCATCGGGAGATATGGCATCAGCTAGACGATTTTTCATGCGGGGGTGTCGATTTTGCACACGGGATGTCACAGTATGGCTCGAGTATACACGGGTTGAGATGCAGTGGCTGCAAAAGGTGTTCCTGGGCGAAGAGAAAGAGAAGGGGACTAAAAAGAAGAACATTGCCGAGACGCAAACGAATGCCGATGACCAGATTTCTGTGGGTGGCTCCGATGACGACAACAGCGACAGTGAAGGTGAAATAATCCGTGGCAATAGTAAGGTCGTCTTCTCCGCCAAAGAAAAGAAAGCCCTCATCAACCCCGCCATGACTGGCGCGCTCCCAGAAGCTATTTTCAAAATCGCAAAGGGCCAAAGCTTTTGGACAGCATCGTCCGCTCTCAGCTTCTTGGACATGTTTGCTACTTTCCGTATACTGCCCGTTACTGAGAAGCTGATTTCGCAAGTCATGGAGGAGTTGACGAGTCGCTTCAAGGGATCCCCGGAGGAAGTCTGGGCGGAAGTTATCACACCAGTGGCGGGTATTTCGGTGATGACGGCAGAGTTTGCCAGGGGGTTGAGGGAGGTGGTACCGGGCGTCCGTAGGGTGCTTGGTGGGGGTGAGATGGACAAGAAAGTGTTTGGGGAGAGGGTTGTGGGGTGGGCTCAGAACGTGCTCAAGGTTCATGGACTGGATGAGGGTATCAAGACGGTAGTTGAATATCTCAAGAAGTTGGGCGAGGAAGCGATTAAGAACAGTTAAGCAGGTGTCATTTGTTTGATATATTGTCGATTCATAGCTTGTTTGATAATTTTTGTCTAGATCATCATATATGTTTAAGAAAATTTAATATCCAATGTACAGTCTCTTATCCAATCTGACGTCATCTCGACATCACCATCTGCATCTTCACCAGTCATTTTCACATTCTTGGTGTCTTGATTTGTATCCACCAATCCTCTCCTTCCCTCAACCTCCTGTACTAACAGCCCAACCACCACCTTGACAGCCCGTCCAACCACTCCGCTAACCTCAACCGGCACTTCACGGATCCCCGGCTTACTCCGGCATCTCTCCTCCCACCACTCCCTCCTCAACCACCTCCTTGTCTCTCTATCCATTCCCTTCCTGTTCATCCTGCGTTCCCATTTCTCAGCCTCAATAACCTCATCCTTGCCCATCCATTCCATCCCCTCATCTGTCCCACGCCATCCTTCCCGCATGCGTCTTTGGATATTCTGAAGTTCCTGTTTTATTTTCCCGTCCATGCGCTCAGCCAAGATGCCGCCGGCGCGGCGGATCTCACAAAGGTCGAGTAGAGCCTGGGCTTCAGGGGAGCAAAAAGAGGTCACAGCGGCGCGTTGACCGGTTTGCCACCACCAGGTGAAAGATGAGACTGGTCTGGAGACCATGGTTTCGGTAGTTGTGTACAGGCCGGTTGGATCTTGAGTGGCCGATATGATCCGCTGCTTGATATCCCAACAAACAGTTCTGATGATTCCATCTTCCGATTTGGCATCGATTCTTCTGTTCTTGGCCTGTACTGTCCGGTCTTCAATGTTATAGTACTTCTTCTGGAATAATGGAACATACTCATCCCTTGTGACCGTCTTGGTCACAGTGAGATTCAAAATATTCTGATTGATAAGCCGGGGATCAGTCATCATAGTCGCCGTGACGGGCTCCATGAAGGTCGCGGCCCAGGATAGTTTGACACGCAAGATCCCAGGCTTGATGTTGGCGACCTTTTCAGCAAAGGTTTTGCGTTTCTTTGTGTGAGTTTTACGGAAGCCAATGGATGAGGCATGGGGCTCATAGGTTATAGTGGCTATCAGAGTCAGTTGAGTTCATAGAGTATCAGTAACTATATGGTACTTACGGTCCGGGGACGGGAGTTCAGTGACGATGAGGAGGCCGGTGATGCCGCCGAGAGCCCGGTCATACCAAAACACAATGTCACCTGGATACATAGCAGCTATTGCGCCGAGATCTACTATTATTAGTCAGGGGACGAGTCCCTCTGTATAGACTTTACTTACTACACATCAAACGACCTCCCTCCCACCACATCTCTCCCTCACGCTCAAACTGATTGATATCTGCACCACACATGGCCCCATGAGTGTCCGCTTCACCCGGCTCACTAGTCAGCAGCCAGATGCCCGTGACATCCTTCTGGGCTTCGTGGAAAGCTTGCTGTAGAAGATTACTGTGGACATCACGTTCGCGGGCAGTTTTTTTCTTGCCTGGAGCTCGACGGACCTTGGTCTGTTTTGCCGCAGGCGACTTTACACAAGCGCGTTTCTGAGGAGGGTCTTCAACAAGAGTAGACGCTGCCGAGTGGTCAGAATGAAGATCCTGGTCATCGGAAGCTTTGCGCTTCTGAGCTTGAGAAGCCATGGTCAAGTTTTACTGGGAAATTATATCCCAGACCAGAGTCAATGGAGAATCTACTAAAGTGAAGTCTACATCTTGAAATATTTTCTAGCAGACGCTCACAAGGGCTCTCCCAAAAAAAGAAAAAGTAGATTCATCTGATCAACAGCTTCATTTGTCTCATACATGATGAGATGACGTTGCCAACCCAACGTTCAAAAAAAGGGTTACCTAATCTGGGTTAGATCTTTCGAGTGGAGTGGTTCCAGATTCTTTTTTCTGTGTGATATCAAAAATCTTTTGCCAGACTTCTTTTATGCAAACAATTAAGCATGGTCGATGTTAGGGTCTTTACAACTCACATTCAATTTCCGCATTTGCCACGTACGCCACATACCCGTGCCACAAAGACCCATGATCCCTGACACGCGTGAAGCACTAGCAACCAAGCGCAGCCAAGCTCCGGTTCGCTCTCTTCCTCTCAAACTCACCGACACCTTGCCGACACCACCTTAGCACGCTTTACAATTGCCGCATTCCGCGCATTGCGATTGCTTCACCCGCCCACCGACGATCCCGTTCCGTTCTTGGGTTAATTTAGTCTTTATTGTTCTTTTGTGTCTTTTTTTCTTTTCTTTATCACTCAATTGCTACTTGTCGAATTAAAAAAAGGACTTTGTTGGATTTTTGCTAACAAGCTGGTTGCCGCGATTGGCGATTGACGATATATACACATTCATGTTTACTGTTGTGTTTTTTTTTTTTTCGTTTGTTCCAAATTAGTTGCATCTGCTCTTGGTAATTGGTGATAGTTGAGGAAATTGTTGAGTCGCTATTGCAACTGGACGCGTAGTTTATCGTGTTTGGATATCGCTCTGGGATTTCTAGCCTCGTCATAGCCTCGTTGCCATTGGCTACTTCTCAGAAAGGCCGCCCGGTTTATACTGACAACTCCTGTGGTGCCATATCTACAGCAATATACCGACGACCTGTGATTAAATACCTTTTCCGTATCTTCCTAAAATCTCGGCGCGTCCTCACGCCACAATCGCCATTATGAGCGCCTGGATGAACGAATCGCCAAACCATAACGGGAATGGCTTCCCGCTTATGAACGACCCCAACAACGGCTCAGCCCCTGGCGCTAATATGATGGACACGTCTGGGTTTATGGGCTCTAGCCCCGCCCAATTCAATCACCAGGCCCAGTTCCCCGGCCAGCCGCCGAATCTCATGGGCATGCCGCAGCAACTGCCGAATCCCACCATGCGCAATGTGTCACCCTCGGCTTTCCAAAATTCACAGTATCAGACGAATCCTGTGGTCCCGTCAAAACGCCCGCGACCCCGCGACGACAGCATGGCCGGTTCCCCGAGAACAAATCCCGGCATGATCCCCCCTACACGGTCCGAAACACCTCAACAGCAGCAGCAACCACATCAGTCACCATCGGCCCACGCGCAGCAGCTCGGCGGATTCCCCGGTGGCTTCAATCCACAGCAAGGAAACCCAGGCCAACCTGGCGGCAACTACCCGCCGCACCTGGCGCATGGCGGTTCTGCGAACGCGACGCCGTCGCCTATGATGTCGAATCAGCAGCTGCGACCTAATGTTCCGCAGCGCGTTGCAACAGCATCACCGCATCCGTTCTCACCGGGTCCGCAGCAGTTCAATGCTCAAGGGTCTCCTGCGCCTGGCTCCGATCATGGGACACCGCAGCCGGGGAACTTTATGGGCGGCATGCCACAACAAGGATTTAATCCCAACTTTGGCGCGCCGTCGCCTTCACAACCAAGACCTTCTCCAGCGCCAGTGCCAGCGGTAAATCCACAAATGGGCCAGCCAGGCATGTTCCCGCCACCAGGAGGCATCCCACAGCCGGGGATGCAGCAGAGAGGATCAATGGACCAACAAAAGATGGCGGCGGCGTACCAGATGCGGTTACAACAACACATACAGACCAACGGTATGTCGGCTGCTCAAGCCCAGGCTCAGGTTCAGGCGCAAGCACAAAGTCGGCAGATGGCCATGCAGCAGTCCGGTACGCCGAATCGGCCGCCACAACCTCGTCAAGGAATGATTCAGACGACGCCGGAGCAGTTTTTAAAGAACCTGCAATCTTTCTGTCAGTCTCGAGGGTTCCCTCTGGACACCAACCCTGCGATCGGTGGACGGCCTGTGTCGCTTTTGGGTCTGTTCCAACAGGTTCAGCAACGGGGATTCTTTAAGCAGGTCACTGCGACGAACCAGTGGCTCCACATTGCACAGATGCTACAGTTTGGCGGAATCCCGAATGCGGCGCAGATCCTTCGGATGATTTACGAGAAGAACCTGTTGAAATTCGAGGAGGCGTGGGTGGCGAATCAAAGGAAGATGCAGGCACAACAGCAACAACATCAACAGCACCAGCACCAGCAACAACATCAACAACAACAGCAGCAGCAACAGCCACCACATGTGGCCCATGGCGGCCCAGGGACTCCGACTATGGCTGGAAAGGGGCTGCCTCAGCAACATCAAGGCCCGCCGCAGCCTCAGGCAATGGGAATGCCGGTTTCGGGACAAATGGGTGGACCAATGCCGCCGCACATGGCGCAGCATATGGGTCAGCCCATGCCGATGCAGATACCGATGCAGATGTCACCCCAGATGATGCCGGGACAACATCCCGGCCAACCTATGATGATGCCTGGTGGCCCAGCCATGACAACGCCAAAGAAGGTTGTACCGCCACCGGCTGGTCCTGGAGGTGCCGCTGCAGCCCCGTTGCCAAATCGAGGGCGTCCGGATCTTGTTCAACCTGTTTCGACGGTGCCACCCGGTATGGTATTGGCCGAGGAGACGCCGGATTTCCTGGGTGGCTTTTCCATCGGCGAATATATTCCAAAGGCGCGCGAGATTTGCACATGGGGTGTCATGAACTTGCCAACCATGAATACGATTGGGTTTGACTTGGAAAGACTAGCCCCTGTGCATCCGCCGCTGCCGGAGATGGGGTTGATTGACATTCCGTCTCTGACGCGGAGTTTGGAATGCGGCTTGTATTCCGAGGTTCGTGTGGCATTAGATACCCTGGTCGCAGTGTCCGCATCCATGGCGGAGGGTCATGAGATCTTACTGCCGTACTGTGAAGACCTAGTCGATGCGTTGGTGGATTGCGGCGAGGCGCAGTTGGAAACCCTGGCAAAATTGAGTCCGCAAATTGCGGATGATACCGAGTTACCCAACTATGAGACTTTGCTACGCAAGGTTACGGCGGATTCTTGGCAGGTTGAGATTGAACCGGAGTTTGGTACACTCGAGTATGATGCGGACAGAGCGGTGGATCGGCTGATTGCGGTGATGAGCATTCTCAGAAACCTGTCGGCGTCCGGACCCATGGGTACGCCCAAGGAGACTCTGTACGAGGCGAATCACGCGTATCTTGCAGACGAGGTGGTGATTGCGTTGATTGCTAACACGGTAAGGCATATTGGGACCAGCGACAACTTCTTGCGGTCCTCGGGCAACACATTGGACTTCTTCAAGGATGCCGTGGTGCTGCTGAGTAATATCTCATCGACCGTGCTGATTCAGTCACGCGATCATGCGGCTGCGATATTGTCGCTTTTACTTGTCTTTGCGCCGGAGCCAATCGAAAAGGAGGATTCGGACAACGCTGTCTACTTTATCCCATACGATCCTCTTCGCCACATATATCTTCCGCATGCGGTAGATGCCCTGGCGAAACTTCTCGCCCGTGATGAACCCAATAGACAACACTTTAGAGCTTTGTTCTCAACAGATACACATTTTCCCGCGCCATTGGAAATGCTGACCAAGGCGTTTGGCATGGTTATTGCCCCGTTGCCAGATTACAGTCGTGATGGTCGCCAAGGCATGATTGCTGTTGCTGTCGAGTCCCGCAAGGCTTTCCTCATGCAGGGTATGCTCGCCGCCGAGGTCCTCGTGGGCATGGCGCCAAAGGGACAAGTGGCTAGATTGTGGATCAACCCTCGGAACGGCATTGCTGGCACTCTGCTACATCTTGCCCAACTGACGGGATCACAATGGGATCTTGCGGCTCGTCAAGGCCGCAAGGTGGATGGCGGTGTCGAGATTGTCCGTGGTGTTCTTAGCCTTCTCGGTGCTTTGATCAAGCAATGTCAGCCTGAGGAACGGGTACGGGACTCGAGCACCGAGGAAGATGAGGAATCTATGCCACAGGAAGATGTGGATGCGGAGGGTGAAGTTGATGAGGAAGTTGTTGGTCTTATTAGACAGATTCTGCCATCACGGGATATGCAGGTCAACATGTTGAGCTTTGCGATGCCTGAGTGGAGTATGTTGGGGGTGACGCAGGCTATTGGACGATTGGCGGCGTTGCAGATTTAGGGTTTGTTGGGAAGGGTTTGGAAGTGTATAAATGGGAATTGTCTTTTTCGTGTTTCTTTTGGGGTGGATGGGATGGGTTGGTAGGGGTGGTGGAGTTATTTTGTTTAATTTATTAGTTGTTTTTTTTTTTATATTCGCAGCAAACCTTTGTATTTGAATGCTTATCCCGGGATGACGGAACGTTGGCAAGTGATGAAATGATCTACCTGCGAGTTACAACAATGTAATGTTGGCTGTCTCGTCAGCCACTATCAAAGTCTCAATTCTTCCATGGTTATAACGGTTCGAATTTGTGGAGATATTTATCATTAACTATCTGACTTTTTTAAATGTACATCTATAAGGTGGCTCCATTTTTGTCGAGATACATATATGAAAATTTACTCTAAAAAATGTATAGATTGACCGATGTCTATCATATCTTTGTATTTATGTTTTGGACAGCGAAGGATATCCAACTCCGCCCCCAAAACAATCATCCTCATCCTCTACCCCATTCTGGAGAAATCGCTCGGCCGTATGTGATTGTGCCAAATGAGTGGCGTGCAACACGACATTCCAACAGCTCCAATGGCGGATGTTACAGGTGTTTTTTTTTTTCATTTTATTAGAAGTGGGGTTGAAAGATAAAGAGGGGAAGAGAGAAAGAGAAAGAGAGGGATAATCGTGCGGAGGTTACAGGTCACTTTGATCGGAGGCGGGTGGTATTTATTCGAGTTATGTGCGTAGGGTACGGATGTAAGGAAAGGGACGGTCAGGGTTTAAAAAAAAGAAGGTAGAGTTGAAGTGAAAAAAAAATCTCTACGGGTTTTAGTGGGAAAAAGTGGAAGATGTGGAATGTAGATAAAGTTTGACATTGGTAACTGCAGTAAAGGGAATAAACAGAAAAATGTCTTACAAAAAAGTCCATCCATCAATATCAACCTGACAAGCAGAGAAACAAAAGGACGGGAAACAAAGGTAAATGTTGGCTCATTGTAATGCAAAAGGAGCTGTGATATTACACTTAGTTTGATTTCGGGGTAACGGGCGGTCTCTGCGCAAGAGGGCCAATGAGGGACTTTGGAGAGGATCATGACATGGAGGAATTGGATGTGAATGTAAATAAATATTAAGTTAATTGTGGTGTCACTCACAATGAAAACTAAAACGCTGACACAGAAATTTGGCATCATAGTTAAATGCTAATAATAATATACACTGGTGATTCGGAAAGAAGGGTCAAAAAGAAGAGAGGGGGCCAGAATAGGAGAAGGAAAAGGAAGGGGTTGTTTTTACTTGTTGCTGTGTGCGTGATGCAATTTGCAGAAGGTGAAGAAGATGAAGGGGAAGTGGTAATTATCAAAGCACTGTGCATTGATGGTTAACGTCCATGATGGTGAGGGCAGGTGTGAACGGTGATCAGTGAGCAAATTGGAAGATGTGAATATATATACATAGCAAATATTTATACAGATTGGACGCCGTATATAGTGAGGTGATGCATACATGTGTGTTTGTGGCACCTATGTAAATACATACATCAAGTAAATAATTGCCGAGACTTGGTCATGATTAGCTCACGGCAACACAGCAGCAAATCGGGGCAAGAATGGCAATTGCAGTGGGTCGTACGAACCAGCTTAAAACCGCAACTATTTGTCATTTCCGCACCTTACTTCCTCTAAATCCCCAAATACCTATTCTTACCCCACCACTCCGCACTCCGTCGCCGCTTATTATCTTTTGTCTTCTCTCATTCTCAGCGCTGTCCATATCCGTTCCCACTTATCATTCTCTCCGCCACTAACATTCCCGTATACAACTCCCGTCACTAACTTTATTTGGTTTCTTCTTGTTTGTTCGGCCCCCCGTATCATGAAAATTTTGATATATTATTTTTTTCTTTCCTTACGCACGAAACGGAGAAAAATGAACCCTTGGTTTGTTGCATCCATGGACATGTTTAACGCTCGGTGCTCCAGTGTCCCCACCCCTTTCCCCTCTCTTATTCCCTCCTATGTGCTTGCTCATATGCTGGCTGCCCCCGTATCATATTGGCCGTCTTTCTAACTACTTACTGAGTAATCGGTTCAACAGTATTCAATCTCTCATTCTCTGATACTTTCTCGTTGTACGACTGTTTCAACCGGTGTAATCCGCCTTAGCAGGTCAACGTGTATATAGATAAAACACTGTTACACCGCCGCTGCCACCAGCACCATCATCGGTCCCACATGTTCAAAAGAAGTAAAAGAAATAATATGCAAAAAACACACATACACATACAGACCCCAGACGCATAGAAGGTCTCGTTTTTTGCTACCGTGGTCGCTTGCGCCATGCAGGTGTGAGGGATCTGGGAGCGTGTATCCCACTCCTCTTGGGGTTGTTTTTTGCCTGTTTGGGCTGCGTGATCTGGTATTGGCCGGCTCGTCAGGCGGAGTGAAAGGGTACATGTGCGGAGATGTATGTATGTATGTCTATATATATATATATATACCTATCTGTATCGTAAATAGGCGAATGAGATGATAGCCACGCGGGGCGGAATTGGTGTTGGTTAGGAGAGTATAGATATGAGTCGGAAGCGTAAGATAGAGAGCCGGGGGACAAGTCCAGAAAGATGAGAGGATATATATAAATATACAAGTTCCTTCCTTCATCTTGTCATATTTTCTTTTTTGTTTTTGCTTTTCATAGTGGTTTTGTATGTCCCTTTGGTATTTCGAATCTTCAGAGTCTGCCTACATCGCTCGAGTGACAAGTTTGTGTCTGATGAACAAGCTGCCGAGGTTACATTGACACCATCATATTTGCTTTCCCCCCCTCTCTTTCCTGATTCTGAGTGACTTTCACTAAGCTAAGTTAATTGCTTACTTTGTGATATATCAACTCGCTTGGTAATTACTAAGACGGGTCCCCATTTTTCTTCCTCCCCCAAAGCCCCACCGATAATGACGCTGTCCGGGATTGTCAACGGGGCCCCAAAGGCTATCCTAAGTCTCGGGTTACCAATCCTGATTCCCCTGGGGATCTTGCTAGTAAGTGAGATATTCTCTCTCTACTTTTTGTTAATGAGCCTCACTGAAACTAACCCCAATCACTAGATATTTTCAATCTATGTCTTCTACCAACTCTACCTCCACCCTCTCGCTAAGTACCCCGGCCCTCCGTTGGCTGCCCTTACCACTCTCCATCAACTCTACTATGGCTACCATGGCACCCGCCACCTCCTCTTCCACCGCCTCCACGCCCGTTACGGTCCTGTCGTTCGCTATGGCCCGTCCCACCTCTCCTTTATATCCACCACTGCCCTCAAAAAAATCTACGCTCATGACAAGGCCATTGAGAAGTCCGAGTTCTACGACAGCTTTGTGCACCCAGCGCCTAATCTGCACAACACCCGAGACAAGGCTATCCATCTTCGCAAGAGAAAGGTCATTGCCAATGCCTTTAGCGCCGGTGCCACTCGTGAGATGGAGCCGTACATCCTCAACAACATTGACCTACTCGCCAAGATGATGGGCCCGGAACAGGACGCGGCCGCTCTTGCGTCTCAATCACTTGATGGCGTAATTTTCAAAAGGGATAATGATGCCCTCACTGAGAAGAAAAAGCCCGAAGCTGACCACGGAAACCCCAACCCTTGGTCAGCCCCACGCAACATGGCGGCCTGGTTTGCCTACATGGCCATGGACATTCTCGGCGATCTTTGCTACGGCAAGGACTTTTCTTTGCTAACTAAGCCCGATAACCGCTTTACCCTTGACCTACTTGCCCATGCCACGAAGCGCCATCTACTTTGCGGCATCTCGCCCTTTATCCACCGGACCGGTCTTGACAAGATAATCTTCCGCTCCATTGCCAAAAAGCGGATGGAGTTCGTCGCCTACTCAGCCCGTCGTCTGCAAGAGCGTACAGAACTCGGTGCTGGGGGCAACCGCAAGGATTTCTTTCACTATTTGCTCACTGCTACCTCAGAGGATGGACATTCATTTAACAAACGGGAACTTTGGGGCGAGAGTACGCTGCTGTTGATTGCGGGATCAGACACGACGTCAACAAGTTTGTCTGGGACTGTGTTTTATCTTGTGCGCAGTCCCTGGGCATTGAAGAAGGCGACAGAGGAGGTCCGGGCTGCTTTTTCCACTAAGGAGGGCATCCGGACTAGCCCGGCCATGGCGGGTTGCCACTATCTGCGTGCTTGTATTGACGAAGGGATGCGCTTGTCACCTGCTGTCGGCGGTATCCTGCCACGCTTGCTGTTGGCTGACGTCGAGATTGATGGTATCGTGATTCCCAAGGGGACCACCGTCGGCGTACCACACTATGCTCTTCAGCACAACAAAGCCTACAACAATGCCCCTTTCTTCTACGTCCCCGAACGTTGGATCGCCGGTGCCACTTGGCCCACGGGCCACGTCACGACTCCTGCCGAAGTGACAGCAACCACGGCGGCCTTTGCGCCATTTTCGGTTGGTGCCCGCGGGTGCATTGGGAAGCAGATTGCGTATACGGAGATGATGAATGCGCTGGCGAGGCTGCTGTGGGAATACGATCTGAGGCGGGCCGTGGGAATGGAGAAGGAGCCGGGAGAAGGCGATGTGTTGGGGGAGGTGGGAAGAACGTTGGAGTGGGAGTATCAGTTGAAGGATACTTTTACGAGCGTGACGCCGAATAGTCCGCTGGTGGAGTTTAGAAGACGGGCAGATTTGTGAGGGTGGGGGGGGGTGTATTTGGAGAGAGGGAATAGTGACAGGCTGGAGAAAGAGGCGAGAAGGAGGATGATGGACAGGTAAATGATGTGTTTCTCGGATTCCCTGTAGTTGGTATTACTCTATAACCCATTTAACAATGTATATAGTCTTGGTATAAGCTCGTTATAAACGTCCACCTCATACAAATTGACAGGTATTGTTTTGTTGCCCATGACGTGTATCTATATATCTTTATAATAACGCTCTGCTTACATCATTAACTTCCTTGTGTCACACATTTATTGTTATTTACTCAGGGATATATCCCCATCGATACTTTCTGTCTCACTTATTCCCCTTCTCTAATATGTATTTCCCTTTTGGGTTAACTTCATAATCTTAATAGTAACCCGTCTTCTTTCGTTTTCTTTGGTTCTCCACACCTAGCATAAAGTGCTGATCCCTGTAATCGCGTCCCATAACGCGCTCAGCCTCGTCTGTCTTAAGGCACCGGCATAAGGCTGAATGTTTTTTTTTGCCATTGTCTTTTTTTGGTCGGAGTTGAGGTTTCTTTTGTGCGGCGGATACACGACAGGCCGACAGACAGACAGACGCACACACACACACACACACACACACACACACACACACACACACACACACGTACAACAGGGAACATACGCTACAGTTCTTTCCCTCTTTCAAAAATTCATAACTTTGATTAATTTAAATATACTACAACACAAGGACGACCAACCCGCTGGAAGCCGATTCCGTAGGAAACCGACACGAGATACTTGGGGTCGAACGAGCGGGCAGATTGTCAGCCAAGCCAGCCAGTCAGCCAGCCAACCAACCAACCAACAAACTAGAGAGAGCAGGTCAGAGACCGAAATAGACAGTTAGTCCAGCTGATAGTAAAGGGACGCACAACCGCCGCATATGTGCGTGCATGTGTGTGTAAATATTCCTTTTTCCCCCCGTTTTTTTTGGAGGCAAGATGACGATTTGCCGGTTTTACCAAATGGGGAGTTGTCGGTATGGCTGTAGGTTCACTGTTCATCTGATTATTTTACATTTGTCATGTCTTGCAATATATCGAAAATATGCAGGAAACCATGGCCAAGAAAGAGTCGAGGAATGTGCTAACTGAGAGTTTTGGTTATGTGTAGCTTCCTGCAAGTTTGAGCATCCGGGGGCGGCGAGGAGTGGTGGTGGGTTTGGAGGGAACTCGAATGGGAATGCGCCGAGTAAGTTGATACCTTTTATTTTGTTCTTACCTGTTTTGGCTTTTACTCTTTTTTGCTTAGTAACTAATAAGCTGACAATCCTACTTTTATAGCCTATTCTCTTTCCCGTGACGCTATTGAAAAGGACCTGACGACCGAGACGCCGCTGTGGATTCTTTCTTGCTACGGCCCCGGGGTCAATGCTCCCGAGCAACTATGGGGTGGTTACCCGCTTGAGCAGAGTTTTGAAGAGATTCGCCTGCATTATATGGAAGGGGAGACCAAAGGAAATGTAACTGGTGCGGTAAGTTGTTGCCCTTTTTTTTTTATGAAAAAGTTCGGGATGCTACAATGAATGAGGGCGTTAAGTATAGTAGGTGGGATTGGCGAGTTATAATGGTTGCTTATAGAGGGTACAGTGAGGCGGCCTTTAGTGGTTTTCAGTGGGGGGGGAGAGATGGTTGCAGTGCAACTGAGGAGTTTTGTTGCATCCTGCGTGGGTGAAATTATCACAGCTCATTCGGTTCCCCAATCCAATTAAATTAATCGCCAAATAATCCTAACATTGACAACAAACAATCACCAACCACCCAGCACGAAACAAAAAAATTCTAACCTTTTCTCTCTCTTATCGGTACCTTTCAGATCGACGATATCCAAAAACTCTATACAGAAGCCCAATCTCGTATAAAAACCGCTGCCACAAATCTTGACTCGGCCATCTCCTACATTACCTCCGCCGCAACCAAGCACCCCAACCGCCTCGACATCCTCGCCCAATCAAACGCAAATTCGTCGCAGACCTCGTGTCCCGCCCCGATCCCGCTCCCCTCAGCCACCGCAAATAACCACAGCAATCCGTTCGACAACACTGCCGCGGCGAATAAAGGCATGTCGACGTTTGGACAGCCGAGTCAGTTGGGGACTAAAGGGTCGCCATTTGGCGGAGGAGGAACTGGTAGAAGCGCTTTCGGACAGCCAAGCCAATTGGGGAACAACAGTGTCTTTGGCAAACCGTCAACATTTGGTGGACCATTGGCCTTTGGCGGGAACACGGCGAATTCGTCACCGTTTGGCGCGTCCAGTAATAACAACTCTGGGTCTGTCTTTGGGCAGTCAGCGTTTGGGGGAAATAATAATTTGACAACCTCTGCCTTTGGTGTAAATAGCAACACTAACTCAACGACGGCACCATTTGGCGGGAACGCGGATAATACTGGTGGTGGATCAGCTTTTGGCCAGCCGAGTGCCTTTGGCTCGAAGCCCGCTTTTGGTCAGCCCTCGTTCGGCCAGAGTGGTTTTGGAAAGCCTGCTTTTGGCGCTCCAGCGACACCCGCTAATGGCTCTGTTTTTGGCCAGCCCTCTCAGCCTGGCAACACCAGTAGTACCTTTGGTAATTCTTCAGGGGCCTCTGTCTTTGGAAAGCCATCACAGCCTGGAACTACGAGTGTCTTTAGCAAGTCCTCGCAGCCAACAACTAGTGCTTTTGGGCAACCGTCACAACCGGGGACCGGCAGTGTGTTCAACCAGCCGAGTAAACCTGTGAGTGCCTTTGGGTCTACAAATACGGCAGCAGCGACAGGGAGTGCCTTTGGACAGCCGAGTGCCTTGGGCGGTGGGTCCGCTTTTGGCCAGCCGTCGACATTAGGAGCCAAGCCTAGTCCTTTTGGTTCTAGTACCACAACAACATCGACCACTACAGGCGGCGGATTTGGCGCTTTTGCAAATAAGACCGGTGGAAGCGTCTTTGGCCAACCCAGTGGCACGACGAGTGCATTTGGCGCGTCGGCAAGCAATAATAACAACAGTTCTAGTCCGTTTGGTGGTAATAACTCGTCTAACACTACCACGACGTCGGCCTTTGGGCAGCCCAGTACTCCTGCCAATACTAACCCCTTTGGTCAACCCACGGCTCCTTCCACTACTACCAGTGCCTTTGGCCAACCAAGTGCTCCGGCCACAGCGAACCCCTTTGGGGCTCCCGCTTCCACTGCAAATAATACCGGAGGTGCGCTAGCCAAGGCCAATCCCTTTGGCAGCGGTGCAGCAGGTCCCCCTCTTGGGGTTGGAGGCGCAGTGGCTACCCCGGCTACTAACAATAACCCGTACCCACTGGCGTCCGGCAAGACGCATCCTTCTGTGGAGACGTACTCCACGCGTACCATGACTAATCAACTTGCTACGTGGAAGGGCGAGACAGTCATTTATGAAAATGGGGTGCCGGGCATTCGTGGCAAAGATGGGGTATGGAGTAAGATTGTGTTTCCGGCCGGGCCGCCGTCGTACTATGCGGCGACAGAAGGAGACGTGGATAGCATGCCAGAGAAAGACAAGGGGGTTTGGAGCAAGTTCCTGGAGATTGGGACGTTGACATTAGGAGAGGTGCCGTTGGTGGCGCCACCAAGGGTTTGCTGCCAGTGGAATTTTTAAGGTGTAAGAGGTATTCTTGGTCACGAGGTTACGCAGATGAGATAAGAATAATAGTATTTATTGATGATGTAATTGACGGATTAAAAAATTAATTTGGTTCAATTGATGATGTGATGAATGATAGACATTGGTCCGGCCTTTAAGAGAGATGAAGTTGAAAGTGGAGAACGCCACATGTGGGGCTGATATTATGCGCCACACTGAAGTTACCTAATTAAGGGATGAATCATAGTGATGGATGAGTAAGCGGGCATTGCTTTTGAGAAGACATCAAGGACATTGACATTGTGGTGAGAGCATGTTGGAATCTGCTTCTTTTGTTAGTTTTGAGGTACTTTTTTTTAATTGTTTGTTCATTTTGTTAGATCGAGCAATTAAGATTTATAGACACCAAGGCTATAGCTGTCAAAAGCACGATAGATTCACAACCCGTAAGCGGTAACTGACTAACCCACCCTCCCATTATCACTTTTGATCTTCTTGCTGACTGAATCCTCTTCCACTCGTGCAGATGCTTCCTCCCCTTCCTCCCCTTGCACCGCTTCCGGTGCCCAGTCTGCTGGAAAAGGTCCCGCCTTCAAAGGCCACGGCTATCGCCACAACCTTTGCCACTCTCATCTCAGCCATCTTGAAGCTCCCGGAGGATGACTTTTCCAAATACATCTCGGTGCACGGTGTAGTCACGACGGGGTTTTTGCAGGATGTTTACGGGGAGGGCAAGATGACGGGGCCCCTACGGGGATTGCGGGGTGTTGTCCGGGGACTTCTTATCCGGTGCATGGTTGGTGATGAGGTGCTGAGGACGTGGCCGGTGATTGGAGCGGTCGCAGAGCGGGATCCACAGGGTGTCAAGGAGGTTCTGGAGGCAATCCGGAACGTGGACGCGACGGGGCTGACGGCGTTGTTTGCGGCGGTGCGGCGGACAGTTGTGGCATTGTTGAGTGCGCCGACGGGGCCAATGATGGCGAAGGCCTGTGAGATTCTGCGGAAGGTGAATCGGATTTTGTATGTGGATGCGTCAGCGGTGACGTTGTTTGCGGCGGGAGATGACTTCTTTGATTCGTTGGCAACGGCATATGTGGTGGCGGGGAACAAGCAGCGGGATATTTTGTTAGCAACGGGGTTTTTGAGCCTGGTAGGGTTGGAGGGCCGAGTGTTGGGAGATCGGCTGTTTGCGTTGGGAGAGCTTGCCAGCGGAGGTGGAAGCGAGGGGTTTGCGGAAGGGCTGGTTTCTTGTACACCGGTTTTGGACAAGTTGGCTGTTGTCGCCAAGGGAAATGCTGCGTTGACATCGCGACTCAACAAGCTTCAGGACCTTGTGAACTTGTCTCTTATCCGGCGGCCGGCTCGCTTTGAGATCCGCGACAAAGGCAAAGACTTGGTGGGGAGCGGGAAGATCCCGATCGACGAGGGCATCAAGGTGACAAGGTTGTCGGTGGTGGCGGGGGTTCGCGAGATGCTACCGGACCTGGGAGAAGGGTATCTGTGGAGGGTCAGTGAGAGGGAAGGTGATTTGCAAGAGAGGGTGGCAGAGGTTGTGCTGGAAGGAGGGGTTGAAGGGTGGGATACAGCAGAGCCCTTGTATGTGGACCCGGTATCTTTTTTACCGATTGAACCATGCGAGAGAGTATCGCGCTGACTATTATTGCAGGACCGACGATATGTTCTATATCACAGTGGACGATATCGAACTTCCGGCCGACACGACAAGTCCGACCATGGAGGATCCCAATTTTCCGGCACTGCCAATGCCTGTGCGCAAGAACGTCTTCGACAACGATGCGCTGGACCGACTCTCAACTACTGTTGTATCTTCTCTGCATATTTCGAAGCCCAAGATGACAACTGACGACTTACTAAAGGATAAATCAACGGCGCCCTCAAAACAAGCAATCATGAACGCGCTGATGAACTTTGACGCCAATGACGACGAGCGGGACGACACATATGATGCCGATGATGTCGGGGCCGCCGTGGAGGCCGACGGGGAAGAGTACGAGACGGAGCATGATGAGGTTCTGTGGAAGACGTACGTCATGGCACCCATGGCATTCGACAGAAGCAAGGAGGCCCGCGGCCTGCTTGAGCGGAGACAGCTCAGGGAGAAAACGGGAATGTCGGACGAAGTCATTGAGGGCTGGGCCGTTATGTTATCGCGGAGTCCGCGGTTGCGAAGAAAGTTTGAGAGATTGTTTGCATTTGACGGGGACCAGGAGGCAGTTTTGAAGCCGATAAAATGGTCTGGGAAGATGGATGTTGAAGGCGAGGAGCACGCTGCAGATAAGAGGAGGGGCGGGCAACCGAGAGGGGGTCAACGAGGCGGAAGACCGAGGGCGGATGTGGCTGGGAAGAGGACGGATAAAGGGGTGCAGAGGGCACGGAGGGAAAAGGAGCAGGTGAAGGGAAAGGGGCGGAGGCAAGGGCATGCGAAGAAGATGAGAGGAGGGATGGGGGGGACGGAGTAGGCCGGGGGTAAGTGAACTTGCACTACGGGCTTTTGTATTAATATCATAAGGGAACGTCGAGAAGTTATTGATATTAGTCGGTAGACCCTCGGGTGTTACCATTGGCGTATATGTGTAGAAACGTCGACGATGTCACGTAGCATATCTTGTTGATATTAGAGCAGCTTGCGAGGTAAAGAAATTGCAATCACTGCTGCTATGGAACTTGTCATTTTTATATTGTTTTATATAATAGTGCAACCTGTTTACCAGTGAATTCTCATGATATGGACCCGCACACTAGGTTTATAGTTACTAAGATCGTGTTCCTGCGTGAAAACAAAAACTGGGTCCATTAGTTTAGTGGTTATGGCGTTGGATTTTGATTACGCCACAATCGAAAATTTCCAAAAACATGAGTTCGACTCTTGTATGGGACCTTATGGCTTTTTTGTTTTTTTTTCACTTTTACTTTTTTCAATGTTTGCAATATTTTCTTCTGTTCCAATGTCACACAATGAATCAAGAGCATTACAATCAGAAAATCAGAACAGAAGGGCTAGGAATGTATTGATGTCTGCAAATTGTATTAAGTCTTTATGACAGTAATACATAACAAAAACACTAAGAGGTAACTTGGGTGTTAATTGGATGGCAATGATAGGGCGCTGGAATCACCAACACTTATACACGTTGTTGGATGATCATGTACCAGCGAGATTGAATCACAACAGATCATCTGCTGATGTTCCTTGCCATGTATCATGGTACTTAAGTTTCAGTTCTGTTAATGCACATAGTAGTTCGATTTATCCTGTGCACACTGTCCATCACTCTTCTTCTTCTTCATTACCGGATTTAGATTCCTCATCCTCCTTGTCTGCACCTATAAATCTCTTTTGATTCAAAGATGTCGCTAGAGTATATAGGGACACCTGTCAGCTGGATCGGTAACCTGTCACACTAGCATTGCATGCAGAACCAACCGTCTAGAGCCCAGATGCGCCAGACGATATTAGACGTTTTCTGATTCCCCCTTCCATAGGTACAGGTATTATAAGCCTATATGACTGGCATCATATAGAGAGTGCATGATTGGGTCTAGATATATGTTTTTGAGAGAATTAGGTCAGTCAACTCCATTCTTCTTCAATGCAGCACGGGTTGCCCGTGATTCTGTCTTGTTTGTAAATATATCAACAGTAGCAAAAAAGTGGTCAATCTTTGTTTTCTTCGGCAGTATATGTGCTACATTTACTGGCTCCTCCATGCGCGTAAGCAGGGACCGCGAACAGTCACGCAGATTGGTCTACAAGATTATTTTTAGCTTCACATCCATCGACAAATGTCTGCTGTACTACTTATTCAGCAAGCCTTTGGCTGTTGGACTTGTTATTATCATTATTATCATCATTTTCCCGCTTGGCCTTTTGGGCTCGGTCATGTCCGGATCGGTAAAACAATTTGTGGTTGTTGTAAATCCTGCACTAAATCTCTTGCGTAGTCATACCATGAGGGATGTTAGCAAAGTAAAACGCTTGATCGAAGAAAGTATCAGACTAATTATACTGTGCATGGTTTTTCTCGAGCCATGCCTTGCGCCTCTTAATATGGTTGGGATCCAGAGGGAACGTGACTTTGGGAAATGCTCCCTGGTACCTCAAGCGCTTGGCAATTTGTCTAGGTGTCTCTACCAACGAGTTACCCAGCAAGAATTCTCCATAAATGAGCCAGCCATGCAAGAATTTTGCTCTTTTGAGAAGTTCCAAGTCCTGTGTGTGTTCCTGAGTTTTGCAGATTATATCATGCTGAATGGCTTGTAATTCCTCAAGATCTTCTGTTTTGGGGCAATAGGTGGTAGCAAGTAGGATGGTGATGATGACGATGATAACGATGGGAAGAAGACGGGGGGTTTTGATTAAATCGATGAAATATTGACGGATATATCCTGGATGAATGACGCCGAATCGGTAGTCAAGAAGTGGGAGGAGAGATCAATTCCTATGTAATATGTGAGCGTGTTTTATGTCAATGGAAGAAAAGCCAGTAAACAGGTGATTTTAAAACAAGAAATAACAGCCTTGTGCAAAAGGGAATAGAGACGAAAACGAAAAAGGACCTGAAAGTTAAAAGTGGCAACAGACAAATCCAGCTACGGAAAGAGGTTGTTGTGGTGTGTGGAGCCCAGCGTGGCGTTTTATGTAATTCCCAACAAGGCAATTCTCGACTTTTGCTTCAATCCAGGCATCCAGATAACCCTCATACAACGCTCGTAAGACACTCTTTTGCTACTGGAATAACAAAAGATATGGAATGAATTTATTGTACTCCCATCCACACATACCACTGTACTACCGCCCTTGTTTTTGTGCAACACCCTAATCATTTATTAACCCTCCAATTTTAGTAACCCTAGTAAATTTTGCAACATTCTCAATAATAATCTCTTTCCAGAACTAAATATTCTTTTACCCTCAAGCGTCTAATCCAACAAAGAAAGAGGAAAAGAAGGAGACCAACATATTACCAGCGCCTAAGCCTTCAGATCCTTGATCTTCTATCCATTCTTACCCAATCAGTGTCACCCGCTACAGACCTTCCACCCTCCGAGTCCCAGCCGGCTATATATATGTACATGCAACAGTTCTCTCGTCTTTTGCCATTGTGCCCGACTATAAAGGAAAATGGATGGCAAAGTCGAGGAATCATCGCGGTGCAATGGCTACGTAATGTGATGTCGTTTTTGTTTTATTTACAATCCAAAAAGTCATTCCACCAACTAGCCAGCCACACCACACCACAACCACACCAACCATTCCCTGCATCTGCGCCTATCCCCCTGGCCATCTTGTTCCCCCCTCCTCCCTCTAGCCGTTCGAGTCTCATCGTATCTATCGTTCAACCCTGCGATCAGACCCTTTGCAGGATCTCGTGCTAATGAAATGAGAATTGATGAAGATGCACGCTACAGGGCCAGGGTTGAGAAGCCTGTAATTTATTATTTTCATGTGAGAAAAGAAGAAACGAAGATGCTAATAACAACGTTCTGAGATCGTATCGCCATAGGGCGGATCTTTAGATCTTCTTGTATAGTAAAGGTTTGAGACCTTAGTGTGTTTGACTAAGACCAGAAACCCCAGAAACTCATGAAGCTTGGAAGACTGTGAGAGTTTGAGAAGAGGCACACAAAATCGTGACTGAGGCTCTGTATAGTTGATGTATTGATCTTAAGATGAATAAATACTATGTATCAGGGACGGTGATCGACTGATCCGGGGGGGCGAGGGGTCGTTGTTAGTGTAGTTTCATGGTGTGTCTGAGGATATTAACGGAGGGTCACTGATGGGCAATTTCAGCTCGGCAATTTACTTGAAGAAAGACCTGTTTATGTGGTGATAAGGATATATAGTCGACATCATCAGTTGTAGCTGGTATATAACAATGGCCGTGTTGTGTTTACATCGTGAATACCCTTTGGAGGTTTTTTTCCGCAGTCGAGACCCGGAACAAAGCGTCGGAAAATACATGGACAAAGACAGCACTAAGAGTGGATTTATGGATCCTCAAGACCGGATTGCATGTATAGGCAGTTGTCAAAACGGACATCCCACCTCCTCTTTAACATGTTGTATGTAGACATACATACATACATATGTACATGCACACCAATTATAATTCGTGATCCATCTCGCATTGCGCATTGCGCATGCATTTTTTCAAATCCTAAATTATGACAATGATACCTTCCGTCATGTCCAATAACGAATCCAGTGATTCTTTCTGTCTTAGAAGACCGACTTCTTGACAACTAAGACTTTTCCATCTCTCTTTCCGTCTCTTTTATTTTCCCACCCGGCTTTAAGCGGCGAGTCCCGATCGCTCGGTGTCCGTTTTCCACGTCGCCTAATCTATATAATCCTACATGCAGGCCTTTTTTTACACCGTTTCCTCTTGTGAGTCTCAGTTGCCATTGAGGATCTGGTGAGAATCTTGTTGAGTAGCTGCCCGCCGCTAGTGACAGGTCAACTGTGGAGATGAGGACCCCTAGATGATGCAGTGGATAAATGATGCAGTGGAACGTGAGCAGTGATAACGGGGATATCCAGTGTGGTGGTATGGTTTGAGAAAAATGTATAGTAATCCCGTGATATAGTGGTTGTGATGAACCCTAATGCCGTATAGATTCTAATACCAACCAGAGTGATATCAATAATAATAGAAGCATGGCAAGACAGTTAGGAAATGCATTGATAGTAGCAGCAGAACCGAAAAATAGCATTCAGCTAAACCAATGCTTTGCTGCAGTGCTGCTTACTTGATGAAACAATGTGTATGCGTTCAAGAAAAAATACTTTTATCTTGTCTCCTGGCCTGTGGCCCATGTAGACCACATGGCGACCTCGTGTTTGTGACCTTGACATCTGGTTCAGCTGGAGCCTGAGCCGAAATTCAGATGTGTTGTGTATAATATACATATGTATATATATTACATGCTATAATGATTGGTCAGCAAAATGGCTTCATCAAAGCACAGTGGCCAGTCAGTCGGTTGGTTATGATAGAATTTAATGATGGACTAGGAATTGAAAATTGAGATTCGGCCAGTGGATAGGTTGTCTGAACGTATGTTTGTTGTTGGAATTTCCTATATACAAACGCCAACTAATGAATAAAGAGGTACGGAGAATCTCCGACAGCGAGACTATAGTTAACAGATACGTGCATATATCTACATATTTACCAAGATGATATTTACAATTATACATATATAGATATGTACATAAGTACATACAAACCACCGGATAGATATATAGGTCATCAGATCTCCAAGTCTGATACTGTTAACACTGGCATCGCTCCATATCTAGAATGAACCCCAAACACCGAGCACTCCCTCTTCAATGCAACCACTATCTTGCTCTCATTGTCTCTGTCCGGCAAATTGAGAAAACTAAACGCACAAAGCGGCGGAAAGGGAGGGGTACAGGATATCAGGCCATAGCGCTGCTTCGAATATTTTTCTAGAATCTATTGGTATCAGGGCAGAGATTATAATATGTGTATATATGTATGGTGAGAAAGTGAAGAGACTGGCAGAAAATAACAAATAAATGTTTAGTCAGAAATGAATAAGAGGGTCTGTCCGAGACGGGAGAAAGACAGGGTTAAGTCAGCTGAGCAATTGTATGAGAAGTTGTGCGCTGTTGGTCCTTTGGAATGGTAGTGGGCGGACGGACGTATTTGGTGGAGGTGACTTGGTGATTGTTTGTGTGTATTTATTTAGTCTTTGAGAAATAGATAAGGGAAGAATGGGTGAGCTGAAAGAGAGGAGAGAGAGCAAGAGAGGGAGAAAATAGGGGCCGAGTGAGTTACGAGTATGCATATATGTAGGCACATATGTCAATATATGAAGTTTCACTTTCGAGAAGACATCTCCATACATGTATACAATATACATAAGTATGTTGAGCTTTGGTCTTGATGTCGATAAAAAGCCTACGCCTATACATTCTCAGCCTACTAAAATGAAACCATTTCTTGCTTTTGGCACTTTTTTTGTCTTCTTTTCATTTTGTCAGCAGCATCAGCATCAATAAAAGAAGACGTACATATTTACAACATAAATACATGTAAATGCCTGTCTTCAGGTGAATGTAACGGTTCGGCAATAGCGCTGTTAGTCGTCGTGACACGGATGTGGTCCTAGTGTCTCTGGGTTGTTGGGCGTGCTGTCTGTGTGTGGCCCGAAAGGGAAATGCATGAGATTGGGGGTGGCAGGAGGATAATTAAATTAATTCATAGATTTTATATATATACCAACAGATAAACATGCCGACAGAGGATTCATTTAGAACCGGTGGATAGCTGAGACCGATACTATCTTTTTGTTCTGGAAGGTTTCTGGATTGAGGTTCGAACTTTAGTACATGCGATGAGGAATAGACAACATCTAGTAATGAACATAAACTATTTTCTGAACTATTTAGATATATTGCGGATACTTATATACGTACATATATGTACTATGCCTGACATATTAGCGAGATCTCACTGATCTGATCGTTATCTGCATCTCAGGCTACATCTATATGCATGCTAGGCCCGGCACATGGGAACTACTTAGTGGCAGCTGTTAGCGCCTGTAGTATTCTTTTTCTTTCTATGTCCACAACAGGACATAATTGAGGATAAAGGCAATATAACCTTGTTTTTTCTCGGATACGGATACCAACATCTCTCCCTAAATTCCGAACCAGGCTCAATAAACCCGTAAAATTCACTCCGGACAGCCAGGAAAAAAACCTTGCAAATATTGACCCTGCTAATTCAAATACTTCTCTCTTTCTGCCAAGCCAAGAATGCCACAAGCAAATCAAATCCACCAAATCATGTTTGCATCACATCACCACACGTCATGTTGTTAATCTCTACCAGCCAACATGCATTTACGCATGAATGACCCCAAGACCAGCGCCACACATACACACGCTGTCTCTCGGCAGGTCTCTGATGTCAGCCTCAGCCCCCTTCCCGACACTTTCTGACACTTCGACCTGTTTTTTTGCTTGTTGACCTCGTGGCATTGCGTCAGACGATCATGCTCATTATTTTCAGCTGAGACAAGCCTCCTCTGGTAGGCGAGCCAATTTCATATGTAAATATCTATAGATGTGTGTGATATAATAGAGAGTTGATATAGCCTCTTTTGCTCTCTCTTTTGTTTTCTTCTTGTGGTGTGTATGCGTGTGTAGTCTCGGAAAACCCCTACGTGTAGTGACCCTGGGACCCACCACAGCTGAGATGAGTGAGTTTTCAACGTAAGCTTGGGGCATCTATAGTTCATTATCTCTGTCTTCTATTCATGTTGATTGGTTATCATGACTATGACGATGTTGTTTATCAAGATGATGCTGTGTATATAGGAATCTTGGATTGCAGAGTGCCCACTGTAAGGATGGAGAATAATTATGACTAAAGATCAAACAGTAATGGGGACCATTTAAGACATGACGGAATGTAGAAAAGAGATGAAAAAAAAAGGCTAGTTCCTAGTGACGATCTTGATTTTTTTTTTCCTTTTGTCAGTTGTGGCTCCGTTGAAGCTTGGACTCAAGCTCCACCCCAAAACTCGCCCGATAGATATCTTTTTTTTTGTCTCTTCTTCTGTTGGTCGTTATCTCAAGTTTTGATATCAGACATACATGCTCACAACAGAAGACAGCTTCAGGTCGAAAGGATGGGGAATATTCTCTTATTTTCTCCAATATTTCACTCAATATCATGCATGGAGATTCCCGGGCATCATTTTGCGGAGAGCTAGTATTTGACGATGAGAATGGTAGAAGGAGCATAGAGAAGGAGCCGAAGTGATGATGGAGATGGTGATTACGTAGTTGGTCTTTTTGTGTTGTTGGGGACGGGGAAGGAATGCCATGTGAGGGGGAGAGGGAAGATGGATGGCAAGATATCACATATTTTTTTTCCTCCTTTGTGCTGGGTGAGATCTGTTAAAGAATCTAGGGCTGACTGAAAAGGGAAATGAATGACAGTGAAGAAAAAAAATAATGTTTTCTTTTTCCGGGATTTTCTGGTTCTTTTAATTAGGGTTGCACTTTTCTTACCTAACATTGTCATTGAAGAAAGGAATACGAATACCACAGTTTTCCAAAACCCGGTCGCTTTGGTGCAAATGGAGTAAATGTGTTGCCATACACACAGTTCTCCGTCCGTTCACTGGAAGTCAGCAGCTTCGGCAATGCGAGGCACGGTAACTGGAGATAGAACTAGTGTGCATTGATGTTTTTTACATAGAGACTTGGCTATAGACAGAAGAAGCCGACACTCAACTTGACAAAAAGATGAATATGGAGTCCGGCAAAAAATACAAAAATACGTGCACTTTGTCCGGGTTCCCACAATGGGATACCCAAGTCTAGCCAGGAACGGAAAGAAAACTTTGAGCGGTGTCCATTTTATGGAGACTCATCTACATATACTGGGATACCGGTGGGATAACGATGACTGGCATGATGAACAAGACGAGATTGGGAAGAGAGAGGGATGGCCCCCCAGGCTAGGGCTAGATGATGGCTCGTGGGTTGGCGTGTGGTGAATATAGCTTTATGCAGAGGTTATGCAAGGTAAAACATCATGACCTCAACCACTGGAACTACGCAGCTATAGCTTAACACCCAAAACACACCGATAAAAGCCTCACAACCAGCCTCAACACGCTTCACCACATCGTCTTTCCGTATCGGCCACCACAATTGCCGGGTACATGGACTTAATATATGTATTTATCTTGTCTCTTTCTCAGCCCAACAACTGAGCTCGTCCAGTAATCCCTGGACTTGACCGAACCTTGAATGGATGAGTAGGATCTCCATTTTCAGGGGCCCCAGACCAAGGACCAGGACAAGACTGGGATTCCGACGATTGCGATGAGATATTTGAGGACAGATGGAAGGGGAGGGGTTCTGGGAAACAATGGTGCGAGTCGGGGTGGAGCGTGTCTAGAGCAATATTTGAACATTGACCTTCAGCCTCAGGGCCGGGCTGGTCTATGTATTTACTAGATGAACCGAGAGAGAAGAAGAAGAAGCACAGGCGTCGCGGTGAAGATGATTGTATTGGTGTAAGAGAATATTTGCCGAACAAGTCCATCAAAGCTCAGCAGCTGGCCGTATGAGCAACAAGCGATGAGGTGTGTATCCAAGACGCCTCGCCCCGTATGCGCTGATAGAACCCCCGGTCACCGAAAGAGAGACTGAAGGAGAGCAAGACCAGAGAATTCCACCATTGAACGGACCTCGCCCGGATCTCTTGTTCCTTCCAGTGTCCGTCCATCTTGCCATCTTTCTGCTGCTGCTTGCTCTTTCTCGCGGTTTGGTATAAAGCATCGTCGATCGCCGCCATTGTTCGCAATCTTGGGAACGCTTCTTCTTGGTCCTTTCTCTCACCACCGCACGCTCCGGCATCGCTTCTCTCCCTCTCTCTAACATCTCTTCCGCTCACTTTTTAATCTTCTTGACCACTCTTTTTTTTATCTTAATAAGACTCATTATTTCCATTCGGTTCCAAAGATGGTGAACAAGATTGCCTCGGCCCTGCTGGCCACGGCTGTTACGGTTTCCGCCAGCGACTGTGAGTAAATATACAAGGAAAAATCAAAAAAAATAGAAGCAACAATAAACCTTTGTACTTCCAAGTTTGAGAAGACTCGACAAAAAGATACAAGTGATACTCAGAGAGGAGCCATCTCTCACTCTCTGTGCGCTTGTCCCAGACCCTCCCCCCCAGCATCTATAATGTCCAAGTCAAGTGAGATATCAAGGAATGAAAATCTGAAGAGAGCATGGTTCCGAGCAAGATGCGCCTCAAATGTCCGGACCAGCTTCTCTTCTTTGTCTAGTTGGGTTTCTTCCTTTTTATTTTTATGCGGCTTTCATGTCTTCTATATATCGAGTATATGGTCTCGTTGCAGAGATCTCGATGTTACAATTGGTCTGATAAGCCTTGGACCGACACAGACAGCATAAAATAAGTTTTTGTGTTGCCTTAGCGTGTTGTCCATGATGCTGCGTGCTTACATAATCAACTTCTCTCTCGGCCTTTGAAACTGGCAGTTCCAGCGATATGTGGTTTATGAGAATAAAAAAAGAAATAAGTGTTCCTAACCATTTGAAAATCAATCTTACTTGACTGCGTCTACAGTGCACCACACCCATCTCCACAAACAAAAGCGTTCCTTGACTTTCAAGGCTGACATCATCACAGTGGTTGGTGAGACCGTCAATACCACTGTGCCTGGCGTTACCGCCGAGCTCTTTGCCTCCGAGGCCCTGCAGCTCACTGACAAGGCAATTGCCAACCTTACCAGCCTCAACGCCACCGATGCCACACTCTTTGACTTTGCCAACAACGATACCGCCACACTGGCCCGCCGCAGCCAGTTTGGCAACTGCAAGACCTACGAGGGTGACACTCTGTGGCCCTCGGACAAGGTCTGGTCCGTCTTCAACAAGCTGACTGGCGGCGCCCTCGTCAAGACGAAGCCCATTGCCTCGCCCTGCTTCGATGGCTTTGGCAATAAGGACCAGGCCAAGTGCGATTACATCTCCGCCAGCTGGATGAACGACTCGTACATCTTCACCAGTGACCCCACCGCCATCAATACCCCGCTGTATGAGGGCAACCATTGCACCCCCAAGACTTGGTGGCCGCTCGGCAACAGCACCTCGTGCACCGTTGGTGGTCTGCCTGCCTACGCCGTCAACGTCTCATCTGTTGCCGACGTCCAGCTGACCGTCAACCTGGCCCGCAACCTCAACCTGCGCCTCGTCATCAAGAACACTGGACACGACTTTGGCGCCAAGTCCATGGGCGGTGGCGCCCTGTCCATCTGGACCCACAACCTTAAGGATATCAAGTTCTACGAGAACTATGAGCAGGGCAACTACTCGGGTCCCGCCTTGAAGGTCGGCGCTGGTGTCCAGGCCTTTGAGCTGTACGAGGCCGCCAACGAGTACAACGTGACGGCCATCGGTGGCGAGGGCCAGACCGTCGGTGTTATGGGTGGTTACATCCAGGGCGGTGGCCACAGCCCGCTGTCAGGTTGGTACGGCATGGCCGCGGACCATATACTTGCCGTGCAGCTGGTCACGGCTGATGGCCGCTTCGTTACTGCCTCAGTCGAGGAGAACCCCGATCTCTTCTGGGCTGTCCGCGGCGGCGGTGGCTCCACCTACGGTGTCGTCACCTCTGTCGTCGTCAAGGTCTTCCCGCGTCTCGACGTCTCCACCATGACCCTGTCCATCGGTCCCACCTCTGAGATTGGCTTGACCAACGACAAGTTCTTCGAGGCTCTGCGCATCTTCTTCTCTAACTTCAATAAGTGGGGTCACGACCAGCGCCAGTACATCTACTATACCGTTGTTCCCGCTGCCACTAACTCGTACATCCTCAACATTGCCCCCTGGTTCGCCCCCAAGACTGACCTCGCCACCTTCAAGACCAACTCGACTAAGCCTCTGCTCGATGCCTGGGCCGCTATCGGCGTCAACGCCACCCCGACCTATGGCTACGCCGACAACTTCTATGATGCCTGGAAAGATGTCTTCCCGCTCGAGTCATGGGCTCAGGGCAACATCCGCCAGGCCTCGCGTCTCTTCCCCCGCGAGAATCATGTCGACCAGACCAAGTTCAACCAGACATTTGCCACCATCAAGTCGGTCGTTGAGGAGGGTGCCATGCTGATTGGCTTCAACATTGCTCCCCACCACGAGGGCGAGACCTACCCGGATAATGCCATCAACCCCGCCTGGAGAAACACTGTGCACCACTGCATTATCGCCGGTCTCTGGGACCTTGATAATGCCACATCCGACGAGGTCACTGCCTTGTCCGAGAAGGTTACCAACGACTGGAGCGAGCGCTTCCGCACCGTTTCGCCCGGTGCCGGTGCCTACATGTCGGAGGCTGACTATGCCGAGCCCAACTTCACCCAGTCCTTCTGGGGCGACAAGTACGAGAAGGCTCTGGCTCTCAAGAAGAAGTACGACCCTTATGATGTCTTCTATGCCCACATGGCCGTTGGCTCTGAGAACTGGGCTATTCAGGAGAAGATCTTTGGCAACTTGGATCACCAGGCTTCTAAGCTGTGTCGTGTTTAGGAAACATCACGCAGCGGTGTGGGGTTTATGACGGGCATCATGAAGGTTCCGGCTTTGGCTTTATTTGGGTGGTGATGTGGCGGGAGGGGGAGAAGAAGAAGGGAGGCGTGGTTTATGAACCAACCAGATTTTATGTATATAATATGAGATTTTTGTTCTTTTCTATTTGGTTGTGATAGCGAGTGTCTGTCTTGCTTTTTGCGTCTATGGCTTCTGCTGTTGGAATTAGATTGGAGTCATAAGGCGTAATCTTGGTTTTATATATATATATATACATTGTTGTATTTTGTTTTGAGTTATACATCAAAATATACACACGGATTTGTGCATTTGTATTGTGTATTTACATTTCTGTGACTATGAATTACCTGGTAGCGTTGTTCTTACATGTATTTTGGCGCAATGTCATGAGATGACTCGTAGTTCAAGTTTTATGAACGAGAATTCTTGGTTCTCTTGTTCTTCGCAGGAGTGGTTTTTCCTTCTGCGTTTAGGCATTAGTAGATAATTTGTCAAAGTCGGAGGTTGCTCACTGGCTTTGCGTTTATTTTGTCCTGAAGAATGGAGTTCTTTTCTAATAGACTCTTTGACGATTCTAAGAATGTCTCGAGAACTAGCGTCGGTCATTTCGACGTCTGCTGTCTCTTTAAGAGTTAATTTTTGCATCCTTTTCTGGACGACTTTGCTATGGGAAGCAAGTCCAGCAGAAATGGCGCGGTGTGCCAGCAGAGGCAGATTTTTCTTAGTGGCATCATATTCTCCTCTAAGAAAGTTTTCTGCTTCTGATCTTGAAACTCCAAGAGTGGAGGTTAACGAAGAAAAGGCAGTGCTAAGTGCATTCTTGAGAAGATTTGTGGCAGCAGCAGGGGAGGAATATCCAGAACGGATGTATTCCAACTCGCTTTTCTTGATAGCGATGAATTGCTGAAGGGACTTCTGTCTGGCTTCTCTTGCAGTGTTTTCAAGGTCTGCGAAGAATGTAGCGCCTGCAGCTGAATTTTTATATTCATTTGAAACCATGCAAACAGGAGTGTGGATGGAGTTCAAAGCAGGGAGCACGGTGTTTGAGGCTAAATGCTTTTCAAACGTTATCAACGCTTGTTGAGCATGAGACGTTTTGACCGCCATATTGTAAATTTGTAACAATACAGGGCGGAGAAACGGTCTAAATTGTGGAACGACAGTTGAGCAAATGTCGTCCACTCGGTCAAAAACGATAGGCGTATAGAGTTCCGGAATGGCAGAGTTAGCAGGGAAAGTTTGTGCTGTCATATACTCCGTATCTTGGGTAGGCTGAGAGCTTGCTCTGGATCTTAAGGAATGCGCGAACTAGACATTTTTAGGGTTAGGGTTAGGGTTAGGGTTAGGGTTAGGGTTAGGGTTAGGGTTAGGGT